>JAJOOR010002774.1:0-40371 GCA_036250505.1 Solanum acaule | reverse complement strand
TTTTTGCACGTTGTACAACTAATTAATGCAGTGAAAAGTTAATGTACAAAATTGTATGCATGTTGTACAAGAGTATTAATGCAGTGTTGGTCCTTTCCAACTCTCACTTCTAAATAAGGATAAAATGTGGAGAAGAAATTGGTTAGCTTATTAATTAAATCAACCAATGGTTAGTCAGTAATCATTGTTTTCAATGTTTAAAAAAGAAAAATAAGGACTTACTTTATAAAAAAATGATTTAACTTAACTTGTAAAGAAAAATCAATTTTATATAAGAGTCGTCACTTAATTTTTTAAGAAAAATTAAGCAAATCTATAATTTTCAAAAGACTTAAACAGACAAAATCATTTGAAAATATCAAAAGGTAGAGGCGAACTGAGGATTTGAAGATAGGGGGCACTACTAAGAGTGACTCAAGGGTAAGGTTATGAATGACACAAGGATAAGGTTATCAAAGCGCCTACTTAGACCTCAATGGATATTCTTTCTTTCGGATCCGGTTTAAGTGACTGCAAATCAAACTCATCAATAAAATGTGAAGAATTGTCTCTAAAACTAGCACTTGGTTGAGAAGAATTATGTTTCGTAAAAAATCTATCCATTTCAAATCACTGAAATCAACAACAAATTCTTACAAAAAATACTCTTAAAAAGAAGAACTTACCAATTTATGCTAAGATAATAGGAGTAGGACTTCAATTATGCAGTGAAGAATACTTGTAAGTTGTAGATTTTCTAGCAGTCTTATATTTTGTTTAGTGTTGTGCTAAGGCTTTTTATTTGTTTTTAATTTCAATTAATAAAGGAATGGGATTAGATGAGATGACAAAAAAAAAAGGGTGGTTAAGAAAGGGGATGGGCCAGATAAGGTGGTAAAAATGAGTTTTTATAAAGGCAATTTTAAAAAATGTTAACTCTAAAGAAAAAGCTGATTTTAAAGTTAAAAAAACGTTACCCATTAGTGGGAATCAAACTCACGCAGTCGCGCTTCGAGACGGTGACTTCGACCAATACACCAAAGAGACATTTGATTATTAGGGTGCACAATCAAATATATTATCGTTTTATCAACTATCAAAACATATATATACAAATTTTTTTTAAAGTTACCGGATGCATTTGGAAAGCCTCTGCCAAAAGGGGGATTTGGGGTTCACGTGTACACTTGAAGAAGGGTTTAGGCATTTAAGTGTCGCTAACATGCAATTGTCCTACGACTTAACTAAGTGTTTGACTAACTTTGAAAAATTAATTAAGTAAAGAAAAGCAAAACCATTTTTTAATATTACTTGAAAGGAAATAAATTTTTTTAAAATGATTTTTAAGGAAATAACTTTTATATAGACAAACAACTAATTAATTAAATAAATAACTAAGTAAAAAACTTCAATTAAACATAAAAAGAAGAAAGACTATTCTTTGGGAATTTAATTAAATTAAACCAAATAAAAACAAAGGTTGGAGTTAACACCATAAATAAATCATAATAAAAGAGGGAAGCAAGGTCAAATTTGGATTTTTGGTCCAACCTGTCCTAAGTCTAAAAATGGGCTTGCTGCACAAAAATGGGCCTGTTTTAGCCCTTTTTTTCTTGAGAAAATTGTATGAAATAACAAATTATTAATTTAAATTAAATATTATAGTCATAGTTTCTTTTATTTGTAATTCACAGCAAACATTCCATGTTTTTTGCCATCCCATTTGTATACTAAAATATACAAATAGACCGAAATATACAAATGCAGGACCCATTTGTATACCGAAATATACAAATGCAGGACCCATTTATATATTGAAATATACAAATAGACCCAAATACATATTTTTTATGTATATGTATACCGAAATAAATAGCCATAACAAACATAACGTTTGCTATGGAGCGCAATTATACAAAGTTACAAACTATAGCTATAGCATACAAATATGATTTTTATGTTTGTTAAACCTAAAATTTACTCTTTTTTCTTCCAACCTGCTATTGCAAAAGAAAAGCAAAATTGGGCTTTGGCCCATTTTCATCCCTGTCCTAAAACTATCAAAGTAGCTACCAAAAATGGATGGGTTTTGGCCCATTTATCTCAAAGACATGCTGCTGAAATTTTTCTTGGGCTGTTGGCCCATTTTTGCTGCTATATACAGTGTATATACCTAATGTATATCACTGTATATTTCTGTATATTCTGCGTATCCTGTTGTACAGCATATTATTTCGCTCCGGAGACCTGGAAATTGGAATTCATCCCGGCTAACTCGATGAAGGGAAGAATTGGGCCTTTGGCCCAATGAGAATATGCAAGGATAGGAATAGGAGTTCATGGTGAACTCGAGAAGATTTCACGTAAAAACAAACAAATAAATAACAGAATTAGTATTTAAAGGATAACATGAAGTGATAGAAAATATGAACACATGCTTATCTTCATTAGCAAAATAGCAATCTAAAGTAAAAGGATGAAGACTTGATATTTTTATATCATGGATGATGAGCAGTAAAAGGGATGAATCACAATATGAACTAGAAACACGCTTTAGAGACAACCCAATTCTTTATTCTTTTTCAGGAAACAAAGGGATCAAATTCAAATCTTTTAATTTAAACACCCAATTTTAAGAAGGAAACTAAAACAAACTTCATGAAATCAAAGTCAAATAAGGATAAGGAATTAAGGACTACATGTCACATTCTCAAATAACAAATGAGGTTCATAATAACTCAATTAGTAATTTTCCAACAATGAAGAGGTAAACCAGTGATGGAATGATTTATACAAACAAAAAAAACACGATATCACTCTAATAGGCCAACAACAAAGGGCAACGAGGATTCAGATAACCAAATCTCGAAGCATGACTAAATCAGATAACCTAAAACAGGCTGACTTACTAGATAGAACAAACAAGTAAATCTTAGACGAGTATAAGATTTAAAACGACTATAAACGGAAACAAAAATCAAACTCATGACCATGGATCACTAAATTAGAAAAGTCCTTAGACCCAAAAACACCACATAATTAAGAACAGACCACAACTAAAACTCAATTAGCATCCATCGGACAAAAATACATACTAAAAGCTAAATACTCGCGAGGAAGAAGAAGAGTATTGGGTCGGGTACTGTCGCTGGGGTCTTTTGGTTGCTGAAAAGTGGGCTGGGTTGGAAACAATAATGAATTGGGCTGAAGGAAAAGGGTCCAAGATGGGTTGAAGGTGAGGTAAGGAAGTGATCAAGTTTGCAAATAAGCCAAAAATGGCATAGCATGTAATCTCTTTTTATTTTTATAACAAAAAAAAAAAAAAAAGGTTTTTAAAAATTAGAATTGGCATATTTTAGCCCACGTTATTTTATGGAAAGTTATTTATATTTAAATTAATTATTTTTAAGTTGATGACAGCATGTTGCAGTTTTATTGGAAAGTGGGTCTTTGTTCCCCTTTTTTTTCTCCTCTTTTCCCATATGCACATTTACTTTGATTGGTGAATAGAATTTTCATCAATTTTATAATGAAAATCAAACAAATTCAAGGAAGTATCGACATTTAGATGGCTTGATATCAAGCGAGTGAATCCATTGAAATCAATATCTGTTATAATAACCACCCCCTCCATGGAATAATGTACAAAATTATTTGCACTATTACATTCTCCGCTATGATGAATCAACACTATCAAAGATGCCATCTATTTGTTGATGTTTGTAATAGAATCTCGTTGATTTATATTGGATACATGATTATTTTTTAATTGATGGAGTTTATGAATACTGAATCGCTAATTATCTATGGGGAGTTTATATGGTTTAAAGAAGCTCACACGTTCCATTTTTAATGGTGTGTGTGGCGGTTAGTTTCACAAGATTTTTTTTTTTTTTTAAAAAAGAAAACCCTATTAATATGTCTTCTGTTAATATGGGCTAATTTGTGCTCTTTTTTTTATTGTCTATTAAATGCTATTTAATTATGGACTAATTGTTGCTAATTTTCCATAACAGTTGTATATATGTGTCATTTAAAAGTGATAAAAAATATTGCCTTTGTGGATCAAGAAAATGAAAATAACTTGTATAATGGCTGGAACAAGAATTAAGTGGTATGGGCTTACCAGTTCAAAGAACTCTTGACTAGTTGTATACCTATGATTGTCATTTTTCTGAAATATAGGAAGACCATTTAGCTCGTCAATCCAAATAATAGAAAACATGAAATTTATGTTAAGATAACAAAATTACACGTGGTCACACTAAATTGAACAATTCTTAAGGAATTTGTGTGATAGCTCCAGATATGTTTGGATTAAGAGTTAAGACGCCAGAGAAATAATAATGATTTGACTTTTGATTCAAATTTAAAGTTTGATGTATAGTGTAATTAAATTTATGTTACATAGAAATAAAATAACAACAATATTGTATATCAGAATCCTGCCTATATATAATACTATAGAATTCAGTCATTTTATTTATAAAAGTATTCATCCTTTGAACGAATATATGCAAAGCAAATTTATTTTTTGTAGTCATTAATTCTTATGTATCAAAGTCAAAGTTCATGTTAATTGTAATTGGTATTTACCCAACTACTAATTTGTTATTCAGACATTAATTGAAAATCTTATTTATTTTTAAGTAATGTCTCTCAAGCAAATCTTATAAAACTTGATACACATAATTTTGAAAAAAGATCTTATTTCTTTCTTAATCAATGTCTCTTATGCAAATCTTATCAAATTTAATACGCATAATTTTGTTTTTTAAAAATCTCAATTCTTTATTGCATTGTGTGGTATGATTTAGAATGTTATGTTAACAACGTCCATAAAGATTCACTCAAGTTCATTAGCAATAGTATTAATCAAGTATGAGTGCAAACAAAATAGATCTATCGTGTATATTAATAGATCAAAAAAAAAAATAATTCATTGCTCAATTGACTTCTATTGTTACCTATCAAAATATGTACTAAACATGAATTGTGAAATGCTAAATTTCTATGCATATGTTGGATTATTTTATAAGTCATATTTGCATCACAATTGCGAACAAGATTCATACAACTATACTCTAATAGCATAGTTTACAAATCATGAAAAACGAGACACCTTACATCGCTAGATACTTATATATAAAAAAACAAATTATTGACAACTTAAATGTGGTGGTTCAATATGTATCTGATAAATACCTTATGTTGTATATTATTAATGGTGTAGGATGTAAATATCATATTGCTGGCATAGAATGTAAATATTATATTATTTTTTTGTGTCAGATGTGAAAGCCAAGTAAAGTCTTGATCCGATTTTAATTGAGTTGAAGGAAGCGGTGTTTAAAAAGTCTGTTGAGGATTTCTCCCAAGGGAGAGATGGTGCGCTTTGATATCAAGGTCATTTGTGTGTTCCCAATGTTGATGATTTGAGTGAACAAATTTTAGCGGAAGTCCATAGTTCTCGATATTCCATTCACCTAGGAGCCAAAAAGATGTACCGAGACTTGCGGAGGTCTATTGGTGGAATTGGATGAAGCATGATATCGTAGAATTTGTGGCTAAGGGTGAATAATTTGAAATAATTGTCTTTGAAAAATCTTTTAAAAAAACAAAAATATTTTTAACTAATTTCAAGTTACTGCACTTGTGGGATTTCACTGGGTATGTTATTGTTGTTCAAGTGATTTTGTTATTTTTCAGAAGAAATTATATACTTCTATATATATGTATCATAGGTTTATATACAACTTTTATTTGTATAAATATTTAGAAAATAGTCTAAAAATAAATATTTTAACTTATGTAACGTATTTCATTTTTTAAAAAAACTAATTGAACTTTAGTAAATATGTAATTAATCTTTATTTTAAATAAATGAGCTAATTATTTTACTTTGTTCATATCAAGAAGCTTGCCTAATTAATTTCAATTACTAAGGGTTGCATATATCATCTTGTTCGGGTTAGAGATACAGATTTCAAAACTCCTACGCTCGAGTTGGTCCCCGTTGTAAATTAGTTTTCGGAAGTGTTTCCCGATGGTCTATCCGGTCTTTCTCCCGAAAGGGAATTAGACTTCGGTATTGATCCTCTCCTAGGTACACAACCTATCTCTATGTATCTGATAAATACCTTATTTTATATATTATGGATGGTGTAGGATGTAAATATCATATCAGTGGCGTAGAATGTAAATATTATATTATTATTATTTTTAGTTTTTTAAAGATGATTCGAGGCAATTTAGAGATAATTTTAAAAATATTCAAGATAAAAAACGACTACATTTGTGTATCTCCACTGCATATTTGTATGTATCATGACATATGTTAAAGAATATCAAACCGTGTATATGTTTTATCTCATATATACATTTTCATCTACGCGTGATACTATAATATATAATGTGATATAAACCTATTGCATTCCTATGGAACATTTTGACCTTTACATATTAAAAATTTATGAAATTATTTTGTTTAGACGTAAGTTTTACAAAAATTTCGAAGGGAAGTTTTATAATTGTTGATTTTGAAATTTGTAAACTGATTTTTAATTTACACCCTTTTTGTAAGTTTTTTTTTTATAGTTGAATTCAATTTATCTTCTTTAATTTTTTCTAAAGTTCGATCTTTGCTTCTTTTTTTTTTTGCGTATTTGAATGATAAAATAGTCACAATTTTGAGGGAATACACTTTATAAGTGTGAAATAAAAAGAATAATCTTCTCTTCATATCGTCTTATATATTTATTTGAAGGAATTTGACTTTACAATGTCAATTATTTAGACTTCAATATCCTAAAACAGATAATAACATAATGAATTTGGAAAAGAAAATGAGAAGACCCAACCATTTTTTGACTAACTAATATATATATATATATAGCAATAAATAAGAGAACATGAGAATATTTACATGCTATAATCACAATCAGCATTCACTATCAAAGTTATTTTTAAAAAACTAATATACCTTTTTTTTTTGCAAATGTAAGAAAAGTTTAAAAGTGTCCCCTTCTATATTGCAAATCCATCATTTCTTTGGCATCTTTTTTCTATTTTTTTTTTAAAAATGGATGAGAAATAAATATTCTACGTATACATTTCTTAAAATTGAGATAATATTATATGGTGAAATCTATGCTATAAAAAGCCTAAATAGTGTGTTGATTAAATATTGAGTTATTTATCTAGAAGATTAGAGATCAATTCTTACTTAATATATATACAATTCGAACTAGTATGAAATTGTCTTTGTACTAGTTTAAATTTTAGACAAATATTTTAAAGTTCAGATTTGTAATAGTTTAAACTATAGATCAATACTTCAAAATTGGCAAGTAACTGTTCAAGCTTCAAACCGTTGATATGAAGTTTAATTACTTGCCTTTATAGAGTAAAAAAAAAAAACTCAATTCCTCATGCCACAGTTTAGAAATGGTTATGTTTTAAATAGAAACTTCAGAAGTGGTTATTTATGCAAATAACCCGAAGAACCCTAAAAGGCGCCAAATAAAAAATGGTACTTTTCAAAACAGGCGCGGAAAATAGGTTTTTAGGTATTCAGTGATATGAGCAATTTCGCACTCACCACAACACTGTAAGTTTCCCTTTACTGAAATTTGTCTATTTGGTTCTTCATTGCTTCATTTGAATTTTGTTCGATTACGAAGAAATAGTGAATCTCTTGGTAAAAGATGAAAAGTTGTTTGATTTATTGATAAATTTATTATTGTACTGTGTGTATTTCAGATTTTTCGCCAAGTTTATGCAGAATTTCTTAGTAGCAAAACTCGAGAATTATACATAGGTTTTGCGTTCCCTTGATATGGGTGTTTCATACTGTCAGGGGAAGATCTAGGGAAGGGAGGGTGTTTAGCTGAATTCCTCGACGAAAAATTATATTGTGAGCATAAGGTTAATTTTTATTTTTAGGTAGGTATATATATTTTGAATCCCTCGAACAGGTTGTGTTAGTGGTTTAGGGGTTCAAAATTCACTTTGGGGTTTCCAAGTTTTAATTTTTATAACCCTGATGCAAATGTTTATGTGCATATTATGCTTGATAAAATGCCAATGAGTGGATGATCAATAGGATATGAGTCTTTTCTGTGAGGTGCATTATATGAGTATATGTTGGGAGTTTAGTTTGGTGAGAATAAGTTAAAATGGGGATTAACTTGTAAAGTTTGTTCTATATGTCATGTAGATCTAATGTGTTCTGTGTTAAATGTTTTAGGCGAAGGACTTTAAAAGTGGAGGAAACTTTGTTTTCCAGCAGAAGCTTTGTACCAAAGACAATTTTGACTTTTCCTAGAAAATTTGGAACTTGGGCAGCTTTGTTTTCATTGAAGTCTAGCTTGGATTTGAAGTTACGTTTTAAGCCTTCGAGACTTATTCATATGGAGAATAAAGAGAGCAGCAGCTCCAGAGGTGCTTTAATTGTGTTAGAAGGGCTGGATCGTTGTGGGAAGACATCGCAATCTGGCAGACTGTACAAGTATTTGGATGAGCAGGGACATTCAGTTGAGTCGTGGAGATTTCCTGACAGAAATACAGGCGTTGGGCAAATGATCTCTTCTTATCTTGCTAACAAATCACAGTTGGATGACCATGCAATCCATCTTCTCTTCAGTGCAAATCGTTGGGAGAAGAGGTTTGTTCAATTCACACAGCCGTACTTGCATTGCCCATATGTAGTGTGTAAATTGTGATGCTCAATGTGTCTGATGCACAGAGATTACCTGTCAGAGTTCAGTACTTGGTCATGTCCCCAGTCAACAGGGGCACACCCACCACCCACGTAGGTCCATGCGGGTGCTCGAGCACATACTGCTGTCGAGCCTGACTATATATATACATAAAGATAGTTGTTACTGAATAACAAACAAAAGAGACCAGTGAGCACCCTGGAAAATAAAATCTCAGTGGATGTTTTGGTTTTATGGTGGGTCAAAGAGTTGTAAAATCCTACTGGGCCCATGATCTATTCTCGCCTCAACCATATTTTTCTCATCTAGCTGATGCTTATTTTACCTTTCTTGTTTGTGTATGTACTTTCCTTTATTTTTTACTTTCCCCAACAAAGTGCACTTTTTTCCTTTCTCTCTAAATTGCAACTTTCCAAAACTGAAGAACTTTATCTTCTCCACGGCAAAAAGGAACTCCTTTTGTCTCCTTTGTTACAGCTCTTTCTTTCATGAAGGAGATTTATCCCTTTTGTTAGGTTCAACAGTTTGTTTAATTTCCCAAAGTAATCCCCCTTCTGTTTTCTTGAATGGCTTCTGATACTAAAAGCTCAATCAAATATAGTATAAAGAATAAACTCTCCATTGTAGAATTTTTACTCACAAATTTTGTAAATAAATCAAACTATTCAATTTATGTTCAGTCTAGGGCTAGTCTATTGCACAAAATTTTTATTTTGGAAATAAATTTAGTGTGAGCAATGCTGCTATTATTCATAGTTGGCCAAGAAGAATTGAATATATAGAATGATCTTTTTTTAATTTTTTTTTTTTAATAATGGAGTATTAATTATAATTTTTACCATCAATTTTCAAATAGTTCTATAAATTTGATGATTTTAACGATGCAGTGGAGCACCCATGACTTTGCTATCTACCACCGTCTGTCAAAAATCCTTAGGCATGACATTTGTCAGTATCCTTTCCATATCTAGGTATATGTGGAGATGGAATTGGTTAGCTTATTAATCAAATCAATCAAATGGTTAGTCTGTAGTCATATATCCTCCTAATATGATATGCTGACTATCTATCTGAACTGATGGTTTGAATGCTGGGACTTTTTTTGATTAAAAAATGAACGCTGGGACTTTCTTTTAATAACTGAGGAATCCCTGATATGTTGCTCGTGAGCCGCCAACTACCAGTCTTGCAACAGAGGGCCAGTGGCACACGGTTCAATAGTCTGTGGATAATGGCCCCATTTCTCTATCCTTTTCCATTTAATATCACGCTTTTGTCTGCTGTAGTGTTCTAATCCATGACGTGCACTTAACCCTCATATCACGAGTTCTGCTTTACCACTAGACCAAAACCATGGGCATGCTTGGACTTCTTTATGCTATTGGAAGTACTTTTCTCACTTAATCTGGCTGTATTTCGTTATAATTGTTTACAAGCACTAGATGGATAAATTGAAAACCAAGAGAACTTGGCAGGAATACATTGACGAAGACCAGCTTTTGCTAATTATTCACATTTTCTCTCCCTCTACTTTGAAATTGATAAAAAAGACTTTGCCTTTGTGGACCAGAAAATGAAAATAACCTTGTATAATGGATGTAAAAGGAATTAAGTGGTATAGACTCCCTACTCTTACCAGGTTAAAGAACTTTTGAACAGTTGTCTGCCTAGGATTGTCATTTGCCTGGAATATATGAAGACCATTTAGCTCGTCAATCTGAATAGCAGAAAGCTTAAAAAATTGTGGTCTTCAATTTAGAGCAGTGTTTTATAAAAAAAAGTTTAAAGAGCTTGTTAGGCTGTGCAAATGCTTTTTCTCCCCCCTCAGTTAATTCAACATTTGTCTTTCAGGTACCATGCTTGAGAGTTCTCACCAAAATGAATAATCAAATGTTTATATGCATGCTTTTCTAATTTTCTATTCCCTTTGTAGTTTGTTCTCAAGCAAAGGCATTGATGAAAATAGAAAAGTTTTTGGCAATAGTTGAATTCCCACTTTGAAATAACATTGTTATTTAACTGAAAAGTTTTACCTATATTTTTTCATTCTAGGTCAGATTGTATATCTGAAAATATGCAGTGAGTTGGCTCATGATCATTGTAGAACTTAACATGCGTTTAGCCTGGTGTGCCCGTAACTTATTAATTTCTGTTGAGGAACTGTAGATCATTAATGGAGGAGAAGCTGAAGAGTGGAACTACTCTCATCGTTGACCGCTATTCTTATTCTGGGGTGGCATTTTCCTCTGCCAAGGGACTTGATATTGAATGGTGTAAGGTAAAATCATGTCTTACTTCATTGATGTTGCAATTTCAAAATCTCCTAGCAAGTTTAACACTGATCTTTTACTGCAGGCTCCAGAAATAGGGTTGTTAGCTCCAGATCTGGTTGTATATCTCGACATATCACCAGAGGTAGTTTTTTTTCTTCTTTTTCACCTGTCTTAAGTTAAGAGAGATATCGTCAATGCAATTTTCTAATTTGAAGCCTGTCTTTGGGATAAGGATTTCTTGAGCAATCTACTCTGTTATTGAGGATCAGCTGTTCCCTTTTTACTTGTCTTTCCATATTATGCAGGTTTAAAACCAGTCTTACCTTTTAGAATTTATTCTCCTATCGCTTGTCTTGTTAACTAATCCTTTTCAGCTATATTTTTGAATTTGAAAGATATGCTCTCCATTGTTGTTATCATGACTGTTTATTAATGATTCAATTCTATGATAACTAGAAAGCTGCTGAAAGAGGAGGTTATGGAGATGAAAGATATGAACAGCTTGAGTTTCAGAAAAAGGTGGCTGGATCTTATTTGTCTCTTCGTGATTCCTCGTGGAAGGTGACTTGTTTTCCATTTGTCGACGGAAATAGAAATGTCTGTTTAAGTAAATATAGCAACTAGTCTGATAACCTACTAGTTGTAGAATACCGTCATTTGGTTTTTGACTCAGCAGTACTTTCCGAGTTAGTTGGGATGTTTTTGATATTTAATTGGCATGTCTATGGTGACTAAGCAGAAACATAACCTGACATTGACTAAACACTACTGATCAAATTCCGATTTGATCTTCTTTATACACATAAATTCACTTTTTTCATGAATCAAATAACAGGCTGATCAGTTTTTTTTTATCCAAAGCCTTGGTGATAGCTTTGCTTTGTTGATGTTGTTTCCTTGATTTATTGCAGGTTATCGATGCAACCCTTTCGATTGAAGATGTAGAGAAGAAGCTCAGAGAAGTTGTACTTGACTGTATGATGACGTGCCACAAAGGGAAACCATTGTCTCAGTTATGGCCATGTTAGGTCTAGTGAATGTCTGCATGAATGATATGTATACCTTCTTTATTACACTGTATTATTTTGATGTATTTTGCTATATTTAATCTTCTAAACGATAGCCTTGGAAGTGTGGAGTGCTTCATGTTTATAGATCCCTGTTGTGTTCATGTTGCAATACCAGTGTTTTGGTGATTATTTGAAATTCTATTTTCGCGAGTGGCGAAAAAGAAAGGATGCAAATGTTTATGTAAAAGATGATTGTGCTACAAACCATTATATTAACAGAATTAAGAATCTTTATTAGAGAAAGGAAAACAAAAGAACTGTTTCCAAGTTTTTCCTTTTTGAGTCTGAGTAGAATGAGCGGGAAGAAATTAAGGAAAATGAAATCAATTTTCTTCTTACAGCAACATATCCATTGTAATCCCACAAGTGGCATATGGGTAGGGGTGGTGTGTACACATCCTTACTCCTTACCTTGTGAGGCTAGATAGGTAGTTTCTGATAGAGCTTGTTGAAGAAGAAACAGTCTTCTTTCTTTTTTAAATTTATTTTCCACGTTCTCAGTGTAAAACTGAAATTCAAAACCTAACTCCATCTTATGAACATAAGACTTACGGTGAGAGTTGAGTGTTGGACTAACACAGACCAAATTGAGCAGAATACGGATATTGCTTATTGACTGATTCATATACTGGCTCCAATTTGTTTAGGATTAAGTAGATTTGTTGATGTTGTAGCTGCTTTTGGTTTGTAGAGTTGTACGCTTGATCCACATTAGCATACTTTATTTTGAGCAATACTAATAATCTAGGATCTTATGAATTTGACAAAGCCAAACACAACTCACAGAATAATTTTTCATGATCTGATATATGAAGCAGATTCTTGGTCATTGTTAATTTGTATGTTAAAAGTAATTCCTCAGCTGTCTTTTGGTACCTAATTTTCTTGTCTTTTTGCACTGTGTAAGCAGAAACATGTTGATGATTAAGTCAAATGAAGATACTAGATACGCTGTGATGCAGTGGTGATTTTATTAGAGAGGGTTGTGCTTGGATGCGAGAAAATGGATTATACTGATGAAACACTGGATTGATTTCATGCTCCTGTATGTACATATAGGACCTCCCTTGCGCTTTTAGGACTTCTATACCTTATCTGGCTTTGCTTATGATATTTAAACCAATAATTAATCAAATAAACAACATACTTGAGTCTTGCATTTGTTTCACTGTTCTGATTGATATATAGATTATAGAGGCTTAACTTATTATTGGACGCTTTTCTTTTCAGTGATTTTACCTCTGTATTGTCCTTTTCAAACTGCATTTATGTGATACGTGAGCCAAGAGTCTTTTGGAAACAGCCTCTCTATCTCCACGAGGTAGGGGACTAGGTACTCTCGGTACTCTCCCCAGACCCCACCTGTGGGAATACACGGGGTATGTTGTTGTTGACCTGTAGTTTTTCCTTTTTAGTGAAAGACTTATAGGCTCCTCACAGTAACTAAATGTGTATATAAAACCGTCTTGTTATGACAAACTCTTATTCTTAGTAAAAGCATCACAAAATTTCTGGACTTAGTATTCCTGTTCCCTTGCATTCTTGATCAGTGAGGTGATTGAGTTGCTACTTCCAATTCTTATCTGAAGCGTTTCGAGGGTCAAAGACATTCTTTATTGGTTAGTTGATTATTTGCTTGAATGTAATTATGGCCATAGGCAGCCACTGCTCTCTGAGATGTGAGTCCAATGCAGAAGTGGAAAAGAGGCTCCTTTTGTGGAACAAAATATGTCATTCTGTGGTATATCTAAGCAAATGTAGGGTATTGTAAAAACAGTTTGGCTATTGCACATGTTCAACAAAGTATAACAGCTTATGATTCATTATAATAATATCAACGTCCACTGACATGTTCTTATTTGATTCCCTTGCTATTTACATGAACTTTCTTACATCAAAATTTGGTAAATAATATACTGTCTCATATTTTGTGGTCCTTGATCAGCAATGTAGTTGTAGTTTGAAAGTTCAATATCTTTGGCCTAAGGCCATTTCCACCTTGCTTTTTTCTTGATTTTCCTCTGCCAAACAAAGTTATCCTCCGGAAAATCTTAAGTAACCTAGTAGCATATCGTTTTTGGGAAGAAAAATTCACAGAACCAATGCAACTAGTTACTTGTCCAACTCTCTTCTTGGTTGGTGTTCTTCCCTCTAGACCATATGGTTTCAAGCTTTGAAAATCTGCGGAAACTGGTTCAACTTTCTTGGAGATGGTTTCTGTTTGCTTAGATATGTGCTGCAGTTGAAGCGTTTTCTTCAAGGACATCAATTCTTCAAGGTTTTGGATTCTGAAGCTCGTGGATTCATATTCCTTCCTTGAGAATTCGGACCTTTGCACTGCTGAATCTTTTAACAAGAAGCTTAGTGTTTTGCTGCCTCCTTCACTTCCCTCCATATGTGGACTCTCAACCAAATTCTGGCTTTTGGAATTTGGATATATTGTACTTGAGAGGCTTCCAGAGTACTCTCCACATTGAGCATATCGGAACGAGTCTGAACATTCTTTAAAAGCTTGCTGTGTGTTTAGTTGCTGAACAAACAGCGCCTGGACAATAAGTCTCAACGGCATCAATTCATTTTGAACTGCTTCAATGCATACTTCTTGCGAAAGTTTCTGGCAATTGAGGTATTTGCACACCAATCCTTTCTCTTCTTGTGACATATCTGGATGTACCTGGATAAAATGGAAATTTTATCTTTATTGAGGAAAGAAATTTCAACAGTATATCGACAGCCCTATGCGTTTTCACTTTAGAGGTGTGATTTGATTGAATTATACAGAAATGTGCCTTTCAATTTATATTATGTAGATAACTTACCATGAGAAAAGTGCTTAAAGCTCTATAGAGATGATCGTGCGTTTGCCTGCTGGACAATGGAACAGTTTCAATGAGCTCTAAGAATCTTTTCGAACTCCATTGTGGATCAGTGGCTATCTTGGTTAGATATACATCCCAAAGTTCAGCGACGATGTAGTTTCTTGGTGAAGGTGTATGAGTTAACTCCATGTTGAAGGATACATATTTTGAAACTATGCTCTTCATTACTGATAACTCAATGCAGGAAGAAATGGAGTCATTGCTGCTATTCGGAAGGAGGAAATCTTCCATTCGAGCCAAGTATAGTAGGGACGCTATCTGATCTTGCAGCTTTTCCCTACTTTCACTTGTTAAACCAAGTTGAAGTGATCTTGAAAGCAAAGAGAAATAAAATCCAACGGGGATTACTTTACTCGCTTTCTCTCCCATAGGGAGCAAATCAAGAATCCCTTGAAGAATCTTGGAAACCTTTTCATTAGTATCATCACCGTCATCATCCTCAACGTCATTGTCAGCTTTTCCATCCTTCCTAGCGTCCTGCCAATACTGGTGAGTTTTTCTAGAAAGTACCCATTTGTTTGCATAGAAAAGAACTATGGGGCTGACATATTTTTCCTTCATCCCTTGTCTTCTCAGAGATGATATTATCCTCTTGAAGAATGGAAATGGCAGAGCGATGAGATCTTTAATCCACAAATCTTGGCTGAGAATAGCCTTAACTGTCTCATTACTC
This sequence comes from Solanum acaule, assembly GCA_036250505.1. Lineage (NCBI taxonomy): Eukaryota > Viridiplantae > Streptophyta > Magnoliopsida > Solanales > Solanaceae > Solanum > Solanum acaule. The sequence goes on along the minus strand of JAJOOR010002774.1, from coordinate 24,777 downwards.
CAAGGCTGACTAGCTAAGGCGTCTAATGTAACAACTGGATGGTCTCTTCTCCTTTCAGGATCAAGAATTTCCATGCAGGCCATGAAGGCAAGTGACTCGATGCAACGGCTAACAATCAGCAGCTCTTCAGCCAAAGGAAGCAACATTTGGCATTTTTGGAGTACTATCAGAGTATCATCCCAGCTTTGCAGCACAACCTGGTTCAAATATATGTCGAAACGCTCACAAAGATTGCCAGATATGTACTCTTCTGTCATTTCAAGGTACTCTGCTGCACATCTTAGCGCTGCAACGTTGAAAGGGTCGACTAACGTGGAGGATCCATAGATGAAGAGTGCCATCATTTCAAAAGTCTCTGCTCCTCCAGGGAAATTTCTTGGTAATTCAACCTCATTTGATTCATTCAGTTGTCTTCTGAAGTATCCGCTTTTCGAGAACAAGGGGTGCTGCAACATCAAAAACCAAGAAAGTGAGCTAATTGATAATATCATAATAGTGAAAAATGGTGCTTAACTGGAGAGCTCCATGCTAGTTGAGTTGGGAGATCTCACCTTATGCAAGTTAAAGGTTCTATCAGCTATCCGAACTCGAATTGTGACAGGTAAACCAGTTTCTTGACTCCTGAAAGAACATTTCTTGATAAGTAAAAACAACATAGCTAGTGAAATCTCAGTAAGTGGAGTCTGGGGAGGATGGCGTGTCTTACCCCTACTGTATAAGGGTAGAGATACTGTTTCTCTGATAAGTAAAGCATATCAAACAAGCACTACTAGAAATAAAGTTTTTCCCATCGTGAATCAGTGGGAAATTTGTGCTATTATGGACGATTTTCCCAGTCATTTTCCACCGAACCAACTCACTAGGAAATACATGGTGTTTTATTCGTACTGAAATAGTGGGAAACTTTCTAATTTTTCTTTTCTCATTGATTCAATCAAAATATCTGTGGAAATAGCCACTGTACATTTTTTAGTGGGAAATTAGTGAATTTTACTAGTGAAGTAGGATTTCTTGATTAGTTTAATTTAAAACAATACACGAAAAAACATAATTAAAAAGTTGAAATGTGAAATTAAACATAGTTGTTACCATGAAATGATCTTGATTTTAAGCAAGGCACCAACATTAGGAGATGAAAGTGGACTATAAAGAATTGAAGAAGTACCCATGCATTCAGCCAATAATAAGACTTGTGGGTTGTAAGGAAGTTTTTAATGAGAGATGGAGTTAATGTGCATGAAATTTATCTAGTCAAATATGAAACACTTGTTTCTGAAAGGAAGCATAAATGTTGGAAAATCCAGCTCAAACTTCAAAAATATATTACTAATAAAATGGTAGAGTGCTTCTAGAATCCAGAAATCCTGTGAAGTGAACAACCAGTGTGGAAATTATAACATAAAAAAGGTCAGCACCCAAGGGTAGCTAGCCTATTTGATCAATGATGTAGCTAGATAGAGCTGTAGCCAGGATTTGGAGCTTATGAGTTTTGGAATTTCAAGTTATTGAATTCTAAATTAATAATTTGTACATATTTAATGGATTTTGAAGGACAAATACATGCCCACATGACTCTTTTAAAGAAGTTAGAGCCAAAAATTAAAGACTAGATCACCTTAACGGGCAAAATTAAAAACCAATCCATTTTAAAGGCAATTCGTGTAATTTCAACCACTATAGCTTTTGCCCTTGGTAGAGAAACATGATATTGCAGGTCCAAATTTCAGCTAGATAAAAAAAATATAGTAATGATTTTTTTTTTCATTGGTCAAACCCTGATGGACAAAGTTATTCCATTTTTCATACATGTATTTTTGTGAAAGTAGCAAATACCTAATTAAATAATTAAGATATACGTTAGCTGTCTTGAACACCACCGTAAAAAAAAAATGCATAAGAAGGTCCATACTTGTTATGATGAGTATAGTAGTTTTTGTTTTGAGTCAAAAGTCACAAGTGGGACTCAAGAAACTCCTAATATTAAGGCTTCAAAGACGTTCGAGAAGTTGAAGTTTGAAAATATAGCAATTTTCTTGGCTTTTGGACTGTATACACACGTGCATGACAATTGAGAAAACTAGGTCCCTCATTGGAAAAATTAAAGCATTGCATTCTCCCATAATCTGAAATAATCGAGTTTGTGAAAAATTCAAAGAATTTATACCTAGAAAAATAATGTATATATTTATTCTATCCGTCTTAATTTATATAACATAGTATTTGACCATACATTCAGGCATACAACAATCTTTAAGGTTTTAAAAAAATAATTTACAAATTTAGCATTCAAGGGTGTGTCTTAGTCGTCAATGAAGTGGTTGAGAACCTTGATGTCTCAGGTTTAAAACTCAGTGGAGACAAAAAAAAAAACACTAGGTGATCCTTGGTGGACAATGTTACTTGGTAGGTATCTCGTGAAATAAGTCAAGGTGCGTGAAAGCTGGCCTGGGCACCATAGTCATACAAAATTAAATAAAACCAATTTATATATTTAGAAACTACATAAAAAGTATAATAAGTCATAAGAATTAACAATTTAAAATGTTTGTGAATAAATTGTAGTCAAAGATTTTTTTGTTTCACAAAATTCGAACTATATCATATAAAATGAAACATAGATTACATGATATTCAATATTCCCAATGAACTTTCTAAATACTAATTTTAGTACGTAGCTTTTGAAACTCAATGCATGTATACGTACACCTCTCATATTGGAATTTATATATATTTTATTTTGTAGGCATATATTGACTTTTTTTTCCCCTCGGAATTCACTCCTATGGTTATATAGGGAAGGGGAAATAACTGACTAAATTTTGGAGAATCGAACTCTAATCAATAAAGTGAAAATATAAATAGTCAATCAACTGAATATTACTCATTCTTATAAATTGAATTTTGTTCAATATTTTAGGAAAATAAGTCGTCTTTTATTACATAGTTCTTTCTTATATCAACCCTTATTGTTTCAATTAGTGAAGTATAATTATGTACTCTCAATCTCATGATTGAGGTTATTATCAAATACTTCATCTATTTCACTTTATTTGGCTCATATCGACTTGATGCTCCTCTTAACAAATTATTTATTAGTGATTCATCTTACTAAATTATCATATGCTTTGAAAATCTAAATATGACTATTATATTAGTACTTTATGTAGTTATTTAATACTAATAAATATAGTATTGGATTTTTTATAATTAATTTATTAAAATGAACAAATAAAAAAAAAACTATTTTTAATACAAGAATCAAGATTTAAGGAGTATGCAATTTTTTTTAAAACACACGTAGTACTAATATTTTTAGGTGAACTCATGGGGGAAATTCAAGTGTATTGGGAAAGACAAAATGTGGAAAATTGAAGCCAAATCACAAATTAAATCAGATTTTTTTTTAATTAATTAGTGAAGTGCAAAAGAAGTTTAGAGGGTGCTTTTTGTAACATACGATAAGGTGAGCCAACAATAACCAAGACGGCACGGCTTCTAAATTGTAGTAATAAAATATACTTTAGAATAATTAATTAGGCTTTGCTTTTGTTTCAAGTATATTTACTTTGCTTAACCAACATCTTTTAATCCCAATCACAACTTTATCCCTTTTTTCATTCTTGTGTCCCTCAAAAATCTATTATATGTTGTATATACATGCATACATACACAAGTTTGTCTTTACTTGCATGTTTTTCTTTATTATTATTTTTCGTTGATTTAATAGAGTCAGTAATATATGAGTGACCACTGAGTAATCAATAATTTAAATGAAACTTTCAGAGGTTAATATTTGTGCAGATAGATTCTTGTAATTGAGCTTTCAGAGCTGAGCCAACTGATTCAGTATAATCCTTCTCTCATGAGCAGAGTCACCTTAGGCGAAGGGTAATCCAATGTACATTCTTCGCTGAAAAATTATGAGTGTATTTTTAAATTTGCACAGTACAACTGGAAAAAAATAATTTGCACATGCCTTCACCAAATTTCTGGTTCTGTCATTGCCCTCTCTCCTATACTTCGAACTAAGATTCTTCGTCAAACTTAGGTTGAGCAATTCAAGCAAATTAAATTGCCATATTTTATAATAATTTTAACGTATATATGAACAAAAGGAAAAATGTTATGAAGGTAGCTTTGTTGTCTATACCTCCGATCGGATGAATGGAAGACCAATCGTCCCCAATTTTTACTAGCATAGACAAGTTCTAGATGACGTGTAGACCGCTAGCACATCCCCAAGGGTGATATACAATATAGTCTATAACTAACATTAAATACGAGCTAAGTAACATAAGTGAACTTAAGATTTTAAGTTAAGGAATTTAGAATATATATATAAATAAATGATCAACACACCAATTATTTGTTTCTTTTTTTTTGTTTCAAGTGTTGCATATAACAACATATAAAATATAAAAAAATTTAAATATGTATTTCAATCAATTGCTATATAACATCAATAAACAGTTGCATAAACGGTTTTTCTATCTATTGCACGCAATAGTTTTTGAATCGGTGACATAAGTCTATTTTCTAGTAGTCCGATATAAAAGTTAGGCATACTGATGAGTTTACATATGATATACATACATGTACACACCATATACATATCATATACAACTGAGTGTATATGTAGTGTATATATACTTCGATCATTTTTGATAAACTAGATGGTTGAATGGTACATATTTGATAACTATCCCTTCACATATGATATACATACATGTACACACATATACATATCATATACAACCGAGTATATATGTAGTGTATACTTCGACCATTTTTCATAAACTAGATGGTCGAATGGTACATATTGATAACTATCCCTTCACATATGTTATACATACATGTAAAACCGACTGTATATGTAGTGTATACTTGGACCATTTTTGATGGTCGAATGATACATATTGGTAACTAATCTTTATGATAAACATTAATTGATAACTTAAACTTGAACAACAAAAAATAACTTGTCCATATTTAAACAAAGTGCATCTCAACAATTAGCAACATCAGAAAGGAAAGGATCCATTAGCAAGTCAGCAGCAGATGGTCTTGCTCTTGGTTGTCCAATGCATTTTTCAATGAAATCCTTCAACTCTTTATCACTCACTTTATCGAAAGCTTGAGGCTTTACTCCTGATGTAACCTTCCTGTATAATTTGGCTAGGCTTTCACATTCACTATATGGTATTTCCATAGTGACCATTTCTAGCAAACACATTCCAAATGGGTAAATATCTACTAACTCTGTGTAGTCCTCTTCATATAGTTCTGGTGCCATATACCCTGGTGTCCCTAGCATTGAATGTGCTGCATGACTCTTCCCTACTATTGTAGCCAACCCAAGATCACCTATTTTTACCTGTATAAACATAACTATGATAATTAGCGCGTTGCTATGTTACAAGTAGAGGCAAATTCAGGATTTCAAGGTTCTTAGTAGCAAAAGCAATTGTATGTTGGGATTTGAGTTGACAATTTAGTGGTTGTTGAGATTTTAGTGTTTTTGAGGTCCATGAGTACGGGTCAAAGAGAAGGACTAATAGGCATCTAGACTGACAAGCTTCTGAAGAAGGGTGCATGTGATATAAAGTGAAGAGCTTTATAAGGCATATCACAAGTTCACATGATATGCACGTTTTTGGGCTCAATAATGGCATAGCTCTAGGGACAAATCTGTGAGGTTTGTTGAGTCAAAAACAATGCATGTCAAGGGTTTGAGTTGTGACAAAAATATTGGGTTTGGCTCAACAAAGATGATTCCTATAATACATTACACCATTCGAGTCCAAAGGAATTTCAAAATGAAGATATCTCTGTTTTGTTCCAAATGTGTTGTAGAACGATCTAGAAAGTAGTAATACTGATGATCCTATATGGTCAAATACCTAGCAACAAACTCGAATATTATCAGAACTCAATATGGATCATCTATGAGTATGTCCTGTTTTTCAAATCTTTTAGGATTGGAACCTCAATTTCTCAATAACTTCAGATAAGAAAACATTAAGCTAAATGCACATAAACTAAAAACAAATAGAATGATCAAAATTCAATTACCTTTCCAACATTCCCATTGATAAATATGTTGCTGCAATTAAGATCTCTATGAATAACGCAAGGATCATGAGTATGCAAATAATCCAACCCCTGCAATATCTGTCTAGACCAATTCTTCAACGCCTCTATAGAAACGCGACGATGCTTCTTCCTATAATCCCTCAAATTCCCAGACACACATTCCTCAGTAATGAAATTGAGTATGTTATGTTCCTTATCTCTCCAGAAATGATACAACACAATGATATTATCATTCTTCAAGTTTTTCAACAACGTAATCTCAGAACGAATTTTACTTATAACATAAGGCATGTCAATAAATTTACTCAATTGAATTTGATTCCACGCTACATCTCTTCCTTCTTGTATATCAAATGCTCTGTATACTTTCTTCACAGCACCATGGCCTAGTAACTCCGCGTATCGTCCAAATCTCCCTGATGGATCAACTTCAGCAAATAATTCCTTTTCTTCTTCCATTGAATCAGCACTTGCAGATGGCATTTTTAGCTCTACTGAAACAATTTTAAAAAAAAAAACACTAAGAACTCGATTCTTCTGTTATTCAATATTCACAATATCATCGTCTTTTTATAGACTAGGCTTGATTTCCATGTCCCAAAAGGACTACGATGTAATTTATTCCTTATCCTAATAGGATTAAATTATTACAATTACATAACTTACCATAAATAATATTTTAGGTTCCACTATAAAAATAATAATTAAACATGTATTCCTATCGATGATTGTTCATAGAACTATTATTATCGAGATTCTTTAGATCATATATACGGAAAGTGAAGAAACTTACTTACCTTTAGCAAGATGAAAAATAGAGAGGGAGTAAATAAATTGGAGGATGAAGGTATTTAGGCAATTGATAAATTATATGCAAAAGCCTTATGCTATATTTATATATTTATAGAGAAAAGTCTAATTCAAGTAAAATAAGAATTGGATTATACGTAGGCATGCAAATATTAATTTCTACGTAGTTTCAAAAGTTAACTATATTGTCAGCTCATCAATGTCACGTGTGTGTTGCCATTATAATTGGTAAATAAGTTATATTTATACTTAGGTTTTTTTTATTTAAAATTTTAGTTAAAGAAGAAAATACTAATGTTTTCGAACAATATCAATAACAATTATGCTTCAATCTCAAACCAACTAAGATTGGGTCACTCTGAAAAAAATATTTCTATTTTTAGGTGGTTTTTAATTTTTCTCCTTAAATTTTTTGGTCTTTAATATCTTCCTTTTAACACCTTAAATAATAAATATGCAGACAAAAATACCCCTAATTTTTTATAAAATAAATCATAGTAAAGAATACTTTGGATAACAATTTTTTTTTTTTTTAAAATAAGTAATAAGGATAAAAATTAAAGACCATCAATTTAAGGGATACAAATTAAAGATTACGTCAAATAAGGGCAGTCTGTGCAAAAACTTAATTAAGATCAGCTGTATAATTAATTCTTATGATCATATTTCTCTCGTTATTTTGATTCAACGTGGGTGATTAAGATTGAAGTTTTAGCTTAACGGCGTTGGAAAAATCTGCATTTCCTCCCTTTTTTTTTAATCTTCTTTCTATGCATTGACCCAACTTTTCCCAAAAAGTGTGGGAAAAAAAAAGTACTAATATTAAGATTGATTAAATCATCCTTCTAATTATTAGAATGAACAACTTTTCTTTTTAAGAGTAAATTTTTGTTACAAGGTTTGTGAGTTGATGTCCATTTCACTTAAAGGCTTAAAATCTAAACAAACTTCAAATGTACTTTTTAAATTTTTTTAGATGAAAATTATTTTTTATAATTATTTTTTCTAATATTTTAGATAGAAATTATTACTTAATGTTTTTTTTATAAACGATTTCTTCAAATACATATTTTTAATTATTAATTTTAGATAATATTTTAGTAATTCAACTTTGAAAACCATCATTTTACTGAATCAATCATTATATACATTGTTGACATAATTCTATAAGTAATAAGTTGACAAATTCTAAATAATTAAAGATAAGAGTTAAAATTATAGAGTTTTGATTCAAGTAGATAATTTGGCATACCCCATTTTTAATATGTTTATTGTAATACTTGAAAATTAAGAAGAAATAAAAAAAGAAGAAGAGAATTTGCAATTCACTTTCTTCAACACTTTGATTCATATTTTAGTAAAAAAAAAATATACTTAAAGTATCTCAATTTATTGAGTTTTTATCCAAACTATCAGGTGTTTACTTTTTTCAATCTGAACTATTACCAACTACTTATTCAAACACATTTGAACCATCAATTATTCTCTTTTCCTACCAGAAATAATAAATACCACTATTGTTCATGTAGTAAAATAAACAATTGATAATTGAGACCATCGATAAATTGGTGATAGTTCAAATAAATGTGCACCTAATAATTAATTCAAAAACTCAAAAAAAATAAATTAAAATATTAATATCCCTCAAATAATTAGTAAAATTCATTGAATATATGCTTACCAAAAAAAAATAAATCAAAGTTGCATCACATTTCTTCAATTTACAATTTTCTATTCAATTTGCAAGTTGGATATTTTTTTAAAATATTATTTGCAAGTTGGAGAAAAGCTAGGACAAGCATGTGAATATATTGAAAAAGTCAGAAAAGAATTTATGGCTGCTAAATTAAGTCTCAAATATCTTGAAGAAAAAAATATCGAGGTGTTCCCATATAAGATTGCATAACATATCCGTGGCATGAATATTGTTGTCACCATACAACTGAATACAAAGAGCAAAGTAATAATACACTAAAATAGTTCATGTCATGTGCCATCCGTGCCCAAAATAACACTTCACATTCACTGAATCTCCCAACATAAGCAACCAACAATTAATTGTGTTACCACCTAGAGTAATTGGTAAAGTTGTTATTGTGTGATCAGAAGGTCACGAGTTTGAATTATGAGGATAATCGATAAAGTTGTTATTGTGTGATCGAAAGGTCACGAGTTTGAATTATGAGGATAATCGATAAAGTTGTTGTGTGATCGAAAGGTCACGAGTTTGAATTATAAAGATAATCTATTGTAAGAAGACAGGGCAATGCGCTTAGTAGACCAGACTGTCCTTTTACAACCTACCTAGAATTTGGATTCTTTAAGTTCTTAATATTGATCAAATTATATTTTAAAAACGTAAAAGGATTAACATTGCTCTTAAATTATGTGAAATTGAACAAAAATGCCCTTAGTTAATAGTTTGATCTAAAAATGCCCGACTGTCAGTAATTTGATCCAAAAATGTCCCTGTTGTTACTTAATGGATCAAAATTGCCCCTTTTCCTAATAAATGTATTATTTCATTTCTTTTTAAAACATCATTCTTTTCCTAATAAAAATATTACTTTTAAAGAATTAGCGGTGGAGACATTTTTGGACCAAACTATTAGTGGTTTAACCTTTTTTGGACCAAACTAATGACGACACGACATTTTACACAAAACTATTAATTTATGACATTTGTGTTCAATTTCACATAGTTCAAGACATTTCTTTTTTATCCTTTTCCATTTTAAAATAATAAGTTCACCTACTATTTGTTGCGATTTTAATGAATTTTAAAACAAATTTATGTTCCACGTCGAAAATACTGATCCAAATATACCTGGTGATTAAGCATTGCATTGGCCAAATGCAAAATATCATAATATAAGCAGATCCAAGATTTTAAATTTGTAATCATAGAGCTCAATACACCTTTGGATGTGTGTGTGTGAAATCTACGTTATATAGGACTCCATAATACTCGTCCAACATCAGCTTATTAATTTCACGTCTCAAATTAACCATATTGTCCTATGCATTTAGAATCCGATCTACTTTGAGCTGAAGATAAAGCATTAAACTAATGAAGAAATCTCAGCAAGGAAAAAACTTGTAATAATATCAAAGAAGAAATCTCAGCAAGGAAAAAACTTGTAATAATATCAAAGAAGAAATCTCAGCAAGGAAAAAACTTGTAATAATATCAAAGAAGAAATCTCAGCAAGGTTATACAATGACATTGACAATCTCCTCTTAAAGCAAAGTATCAGTTCAAATGAAGAGATACTTAACACTTTCAAGTAAAAAAAAGGGCATATGCCTTTTTGGCACAAGTAAGTCCTGTTCTTTTTAACAACCGCAGCAATCAAGTAAGATAGATGCAGGTACCGAGTAACTTTCTCCATCAAAACTTAAGCATACTAGAAAGACACTTCAATGTTTTAGCAAACATAAATGACCACAAGTCCACACCAGTCTAATCACAGTAGATGTTAGTTTGTTCAGTCTGTTATATCTATATATTGTGTAGTTGAGATATAGATGGTGTAATTCTTATTTAGTTTATCAAATTCTAAAGAGGAAGTTACAGTGCTCTATTAATGGTCACCAACAACAGTTCACTACAAATGATTCCTCACCTGACCATTATAGCAACTTCAACCGTCTTAACCTTTCTCTTTTCCACACAAATTCCTCTGTTATAAGAACCCAATACAGGATAAGCTCAACTGAAGGCCCTCGTCCTCCACCTCTAACCTTAGGGGTTGGATGTTTGAGTCACCAGTGGAGAAAATGAAAAAACTCCACCGTTGATTCCCTGACATGGGAGTATAGGTGGGGTGCTTTTTCTTAATTACTACAAGTAAGAGCATCCTAGGTACTAAACTGAACTTATGGGAAAACATATTAGAAAGCTACCCTCAATTGACATCATGCTACTTGCAAGAGCAATTCAACTTCAATAAGTGAAGCTTTTGCCACAAGAGAATCATTCCTGAATCGGTGAATCCTATGTATTAGACTAGTCACTAGAGTTTCTTTAATAAATATGTTGCTTTAACTATAAAACTTGTTGTAATACCTGTACTCAACTTCCCCACCTTTCTTAACTCACAATCTCACATGCATTACCACTTCCTCTCTCACCCAAAAGTTCAGGGGATCGAGGAACCGAGTGGCCTAGAATGGAGTTTTGACTTCTCACCTTTATCTACCACAAGCAGAATTAGTAACAGGGTATCAAACCAAATATTCCTATATCAAATTTTGTTTATTTTACATTGTTTTCATATCTTAATCTACTAGTTTCTTCATTATCCGTAACAACTCCTACTTTGGTTTACCATATGCTCCTTTTTAAGGAACCTAAATACATCAAGGAAAGCGAGCAAAAATGCTCTGATAAAGGAATAATTACCAATGTGTTAACAATAGCTGACAATCAGTGAAATCCCAAAAACCCAACAGCAAGAAAGGCGACAGTTCCTAATTAATTTTTTCCATCCAAATCAAAACAGACCATAGATCTCAGGGGATTAAATATGTTAACCTGCAATGAAGTAAAATTCTTCTGGAAAAAATTGTATGATGGGGTCGGTCCTTTGTGCTCCACAAAAGGGAAAGAAAAGAGCTAAAACATGGTAGAACAATGGATTTAAGTCACTGCATCTCGTCAGATAGAAGATGAAAATATAAAGAAATTCCACATCTGCCATAACACTACGCTGCCAATGGCACCATTTACAAACTACCACGACATACTGGAACTAGTGAAGGTATTGTATATTACATATCACGATGCCATCAAATATTAAGAAGCTGAAAACACACTAGCACATATCTGGTTCTCTAACAGAAGACTTCAAAGAAGTCAGAACTACGTTCAACCTGACAAACTGTCACCTTGGCCTTACCCCTATCTACATGCCACAACAAAACCTGTATTAAACACACTAATACACGACCTTGACCTCAAAGATAAATATCCTCCATGAATCTATCAACTGACTTTCCCACACCCACTAATCTCCCCTTTATAAGTTGCAGACATTTGGTTAGACAACCGCTCAAGGTTAAAATGTGGATATCTACACATGTTTTATAGCAAGTTCATGTCGTCTAAAAATGGATTTTTAGTTTCTTCTCCCCCCCCCCCAAACCCCAAAAGGTTACATAACTGGTGAGCAAATGAAATATGAATTTGCCAATTGGGTACACAGTGCTAATTGGTCTCCTTTACAACTAACAAAAACATGGAGAAACAGCAAAACAAGTTAAGCTACAAAAGAATCAAAACAACGAATATTTAATATTTAAAAAGAATACTCATCGGCTTGCTACACAGGAATTGTTCATTGCTTTCAAATGGTGTTCAAATGGATAAGCAGCTTTCCCATAAGGGAACAGCTCAGCTTACTTGAGAAAACTAAAGCTCTATCAGTTCGTAAAGTGATAAATAACGAGTTTGATAAGCAATACAGGAAAAAGGAATGACGCATAATCATAACTAGCAAATTCAAGATTTCCACATTTTACAGACATCAACAGATGCAAAGACAACATTTAGTAAAGTTAAGGTAAAAGAGACAAAGATTGAGTACGGTTAACATGTTATTACCAATATATTTTTTTGATAAGGAACAGGTAATTACCAATACAATGCTATAAGACAATTACCAAGGAGGATTAGATCCTTCTCTTACAGATGGTGACCTGGAATCTAGACTACCTTCTCTTCCTAACCTTGACAAACTCCTGCCAATTTTAGGAGTACTCAGTCCAGGACTTGCACCACGGTAACTTGCTCGGAGAGATTCATCTAAAGAGTGAGACGACTTGGCAATTGCCTTTCGCATAAACTTCTGCGCAGCAGGTGAAAGAGTACGTGCAGCTGGACTAGCACTCCCTCCTCTAACTGGTGAAGGTAATGGTGGTTTCTGAAACATCTTTGACCTCTCCCTCAACTTACGAGCAGCTTCACGAGATAAAGAATGAGCCTTTGTATCTCTCGAGGGTGGCATTGGGATCTTATACTGAGGGCCTTCACCATTTCCACCAATATCAATGGGTGTGTCCTCCTGCTCCAGCCGCAAAGGTGTTCCTTCAATTTCTCCCCACGTTATAAACGGTGATCCATCCACACCAGGTGCAGGTGAAGGAGTACTAACAAAACTATATCCATTCTCAGCCTTCTTTCCTGACTCAACAAAGAACTGATTCGGGGTCTTCCGCAGGTCATCCAAATCATACTTCTTTGTCTTATCACCTCTATCAAGAAAAGGAACCGGAGTTGCCCCAGGAACAGGTGTATAAAGCACAGCCACTGTCTCATCCTCTTTCGGCTGTGATTCCATCATCTTACCATGAAACCTTGTATTCACCTTACTAACTTCTTTCGTCAATCCCTTAAGCCTCTCTGCTCTTTCTTCTTCGGTCAAGGCTACTTCCCCATTATCCGCCGGATGATACATCAGCAAATTCTTAGCAGCATATTTCCACCCTTCCAATGTAGCCACAGGCTGATCGGATGTCCCATATCCATCAGTAACTACTTTCGCCCTCTTAGAATCCTCAATCAACTTCATCTCCTCCTCCTTTTCACCTTCCAACAAATACCCATATTTCTCCTTCCTTTTCCTGTTCACTTTCTCAATAAGCTTCGAAAAACTCTCATTATCCTCACTTGTATACCTCCTAAAAAACTCATCTAAACTCAAAGACCCATCCACCTCACCACCACCTCCCTCAGCATTATTCCCAATACTAGACCAATTATTACCATTAACTACACTAGGAGTGGGAGTTTTATAAGGATCATCAAACGGAGTAGTCGAATTTCGAAAGAAAGTCGAACCAGGGGTTCGTAATTTACCTTCAGTGTTCGATCCAACAGCTCTACCTCCCCTTCGTTCGATGATTTTCAACTGAGCATCGCGAATTTGAACCGGATCGCCTGTGCGAATCGCTTCAAGCCAATCAAGACGATCGCGAAGCTTGGGGATATCTGGGAAGAAATCACGCTCGATTATTTTCTCTATAGCGGCCACATATGTGTCCTCATCGAGTACTTTCGACCGGCGTTTATTGGTTGGTACTATTGAAGAATTACTGTTGTGGAGGGTTGAATTAGGGTTTTGCTCGGCCAACGACGGCGAAGGAGACGGCGTTGATAGGTGGCGCGGGGAGTGTCCCGGCGATAACAACATGGTTGATGAAGATCGGAAAATTTGAAGGATAATTTGTGTATAGAAAGTAGAATGAGAAGAAAGACGAAGAAGAATGTTATATATGTAGAGCGGCGGTGACCCAATTGCGAAGGGACAAGGAAAGCCAGATTTGACCTCTAATTTGGTGAACGCGTACTCCTTTTCCACTTTTGGGAATATTTTTCACAAAAAAAAAATTATGCGAATTTCTAAATTATGAAATAAGTATCGTATTAATTTTAGGCACCTTAATTTTATACATAAGTCTAATTTGTTAGTATCAAATATGAATAGAATTTATGCAAGTATTAATAATATAAAATTTATGTATTATTTTATAGAAATATAAGTTATACAAGAATTAGCTATTCATGTATTAGCTATGTAGGTTTCTAAATTGTCATTATATTAATTTTATATATGAATAACTTATTTTTTATCTACCTATCAAATGCCGTATAATTTATACGAAAAATTAATGCATTGATAACTTGTTTCTGATCCAATTATCAAACGTCCCCTCGGTGTACTTACGGGTCATTTGCTAGATGGTTAGAGTTATCTTCATGACTTATACATGTATTAATTATGTTGATTTCTAAATTTTAAATCAGATAATGTATTAATTTTATAAATGAATAATCTACCTCCTAATCAGTTAATATAGAAAATTTTACACATATATCATAATGTTAAGAACTAATTACATCATATTCCTACTCTTTTCCAAGTTACAAAAATCTCTTAAATTTGGTGGAATTCGGATACATCTCAAAACTAACATCGCATACTCATTTTAGATACATCCCTCAAACGTCCCGATATATCACGTCTAGATCTTGAATACATCACTCAACGTCTTGATACATCTAGTAAAGTGATGTATCTGACCGATCATCGCATAAAGTGATGTATTTGAAATAGGAGAGAGTAGAGATTTTTGTAATTTTTTCAAATGGTAGGAAATTTTAGAGAATTATAATAAAATAAGTGGTATATTTAGGTAATTTTTCCAACGCATAACTCATGTCTAAACCAAACACCCCTTAATTAATTTACATTAATTACACTAACCGGTCTTGACTCGGAAAACCCGATTCTACTCTATTGACCGGTTTTACAACCTCATCGAACCGGTCCCGTTGAAGTATTACAGATATACAGCAAACGTTCTCACCATTTGACTGCAGCAAACCAAAGCCCCTTGGTGCGCATCTCAATTTGATACGCTGAGATCAGAGTGACCATAGATGGCTGATTCCGCCAATTCGAAGAACTATGGAGTCCCAATTTACGGTGCCGGTTGGGTTCCACCGAGCGCTTTCAGATCTGCCGTCGAACCGTCGGCCGATGATGAAAAGGACGACGGAGACAAATCATCGTCCTCGGAAACGGGAAACTATGTTGTCCTTGCCGGAGGCGGTGGGGAAGGGAATATCGGTATTCGTAACGCTCTCATTGTTGCTCAATTTGATTTTGATTCTAATGTGCTCTCTGATGAACCTGTAAGTCATAAATCTTCATTCTTATGATTCCATGTACAGTGCTTTTATGCAAATTGAATTGCTCTATAGATTATTGTTTGTGCCTATGCTCATCATATACGCAAATGTTGTGTTCTTCCTAGATTCGTCTGTATGATCTTTAAGATTCTAAGGTCTATGAAATTGCAGACTATATGAATTCCTGATGACTTTTAGTTTTCAAGTGATCAAATGACCGAAATTGATGGAAACTAACTTAGCAAAGTATTAATTTTTTTTCTCATTCCTCGGATCCAGGGGACTTTTAAAAATAAGCTCTTTCCGCCTCACAAAAGCTTGGCCAAACAGGCTATAACTTTGCAAAGTAGTAGTTTTTGTTCATTTCTCGGATCCGGGGGACTGATGTACAGCTACAGAAGTTATGGAATCAATATGTATTACAGTCAACGGGTTTCTTTAACTTTTAAACATGCATCATTATGTAGCTTAATGAGCTACCCCCTCTATTTTATTTGTATTTGTCTTATGATACTATTTCTGTTTTGAAACATTTGAATATGTTCGACACTATTCTATTTCTGTTTAGCTTCCACAAGAATCATAACTTTCAAGAATCTGAAGCAATTAATTTTTTTGAATTTTATACTTTAGTTTGATGATCTTTTGTTCAAACTAACTTTCAATCATTAACTTACTATTTTCTTCTTAGTCGAAATGAATATCTTAAACTTTGTGTGGAGTCAAACATTGTCATATAAATTGAGTTGGAGGGAGTACATGATAAAACTATTTTGGGCATTATAATAATCTTTTGTCTTGGGGAAATTCTTGGTGTGGCCTAAATCCTGCTTGCTGAAAAATGAGAAGGGCTCGGATGGGTTGACCACAGACATCAGATTTGCTATTTTTCAGTGCAGCACATTATCTTTGTCAGACCTGGTTCCTTCTGATGCTTATAGATTAACATTTTCAGCTGTTCTAGCCCTAATAAAACTATTCTTTTTACAAGAGCCTTAGCTAAAACTATCAAGTACATCCAAAAGCAACAATATATCAATGATCTTTATGATTGGTCAAATAACTTTAATTCCATTGCCATGTATGCTCTTCACTTTTGCTTTCCTTGAAACATTAGAAGAGCATGAGAGATTATATTTATTGCCTCCTTGGATCAGATTGACTAAAATTATGTGCTTTGTTGAAGGTGGCTAGGTTAGGAACTGGCGGTGATCTGCCTTATAGGATGGCAGTACATCCAGGTGGAGAAGGTCTTATATGCTCATTGCCAAAAAGCTGCAGGTAAAGTTTGTGCAATGGGATTTACTTTGAAGGCTTAGATTACTATTCATGTTGAGTATCTCTTCATTCTTTTCACCCCTCACTTTGTGACTTGTGAGTGGTGGCACGGGATGAGGGGAGCATAGAATCACAAAAGCATACTGTTGCTGATAGAACAGTTAGGGGTTTATATAGTTAAGGACTAAAGTGATATCACTTGACATCAACTCAACAACCTTTTGAAATTGTTCATTTTTGTGATTTTTCTCCTCTATCTGGTTAGTTGCTTTAGCAAACTTAGTCCACAGTAGACCACTTGCAGTAATTAAGCTTGGAATTTTTGCCTGTACTTTTGGCGAGTAGTGTGGGTAAGCGTCTAATCAATGTGTTACCTGTGTAGATGGTTTGACTGGGATTTTCAGACAACTGAAAATCGTTCATTGGGTTTGCGATCATCTGAGAAAGTACTTGAGCCATTGGAAGATGTTGGACAACAATTAGCGCTAACCTTTAACAATGAAGGTTCTTTACTTGCTGTCGGTGGTGAGGTAGATATCTTCCCTTAAACTATTTCAGGTTGAAAAGGAAGTATGGTTGTTGCTTGCCATTGAAGGAAAAATGTTCAATGTGAAGGCACTACTGTTTTGTTCATTGTGTATGAAATATTTAAGAAGGCCAGTTTTGTAAGCTCTGGTTATTCTCATACTTCGGTAAAAGTTGGACAAAGTGTTTTTTAAAAACATAACCAGGAAAGTAGGTCTCTGTTTATTTTGCCCTCTAAAATATTCTTGTAAGCTATGGGTTAGATTGTCTTTAAAGGAAAAGGAGGAGGTAGTCTGAGTACAAATTATGGCACCACTAGTTAGCATCACTAATTACCAAAAGAAACACTGGTGGTACACATGTTCTCCCTGCATTAAACTGTAAAGGTTGCAGAAAGTGGCTTGATGAGAAAAGGTTGCATAAAGTGCTTTAAAAAGCTGGGTTGTTTTCCTCCCTGAAATCTTGTTCTGCCCCACAGGTTATAATTATATGTACAGGAGAAGGGAGTAAACTCAGGATTATAGCCTGATTCTTTGGCATCACTCTGTAAGCGATAAAAGGTTTCATCAGTCTTAGTTACGAATATCTTGTATGTTTTGACCGTTCCGGATCCCTCATTGTTACCTTACCTTTAGAACCCATTTGGCTTTCTCCTTTTCAGATTTTAGTTCTTTATTGTAAGAAAGATTTTAACTCTTTCAGAAATAATGAACTGCTGAAGGCAATTAGTAGCAAAGTAAAAGAAAAACTTTAAACAAGTCTTTTTTCATTTTAAGAATTTTCTTAGTATCAGTTCATAATACACAGTTTAAGAAGTTTTTCCTTTGATGCTACTAATAAATAAATACCGAAGGGAATAGATTTCTATCAGGAAATATTAATTTCCATGCTAGTCTTTTCCCACTATCCTCTCATTCTAAGCTTGCTGCTTCTTTTCGACTTTTTTGGAGTTTAAAAGAGTCTTTTGGAACTGACAGAAATTGTTAACCATTTTGTCAGTGTGACCAAATTTATACATTATCCTCCATGACCATCTTTTTTTTTCCCAGTAATGTTTGCTAATGTGTGGATGGACATTTAAGATCAATTTCTTCTGGCTGTAATGTGAGCCTGCAGAACAATGACGAACTTTATGCTCTGTGGTTTAGAGCAGTCTATGGCTGCCGTATATAAATGGTAAAGAGTAGGTTAACTAGTAAATCAATCACTCTATCAGCTACTCTGTGAAATACCAAATAGTTTGGGAGGATAATGAGTAAATTTTAAAAAAAATCTAATTTACACAGCAAATATACTATTCTATTTGTTCTGTTGCTCTATATAGTGAAAAAAAGGAAAAATGTTCTAATCCTCTATGCTGAACTTTAGCAACTTGGCTTGGTGGTGTAATTTTAGGTAACACAGTCATGCTGAACTGTCTGTCATCCCATCCCCAAAGATTCCTTATGCTTTGTCAACTTTGATTTGGAGAATAATTATTACATCTAGTTTCAGATTAAGACATGATTGATTTGTTAGATCAGCTTCTGCTACTTTCTTGCTGTCCTTGTATAAAGAGTGAAATATGGAATTTCAAATAAATATCTTGATTATTGAATTTTGGTGCAGTACAGGATGGCAAGTTGACAGTTTTTAAGTGGCCTAGCATGGAAAATATTCTTGATCAGGCTATTGCTCATGCTTCTGTGAAGGATCTAGACTTCAGGTCCATAGCATTGCTCAATTTCAATTTAAGCACTTCAAGCAATATGTTTTATGGTAGAGGGATTGACTCAAATGTTTTCGGTTGTATATGCAGCCCTGATGGAAAATTTCTTGCATCTGTTGGAAGCGGCCCTTGCCGGATTTGGGATGTGTCAAAATCAACCTCTGTAGCTTCTTTGACGAAGGAAAATGTAAGAATATCTATGAATGGCTTTTAAATGCTGGAAGATGGTCAGTGTGTTGTGTTCCACTTTTTCCCTACCAAAAGAACGGAAAGAAATGATGTCAAATTTCCTATTTAATTGACACTTAAGAGTTGAGACTACCCAAAATTCAGTGTAGATTCATTTTTAAATGTTTTGTTTCTCCTGTCAATTAGCTTTATATAAACTGGTTCTCTCTTACACGTGGATTCTTATTTTTAATAAGATAAAGAGTAGTTACATCATACATGTGGATTCTTATATATTCCCAATTCAAGGACGTTGTGTGGGCATATACCCCGATCTTTCTCTTTGTTGCTTTAGTTATCTGACAAGAAGCGTCTTTTGTACTCAGGATGAGATTTTTGGCTATTGTAGATTCGCACCAATTAACGATGAGAATCAGGTTCTATACATCACCACAATGCGAGGTTGATATGCTACACTGATAATTTGTCTGAATTACCTTATTTCAGATAGTGCTTCACTTGGCATGTATGAAGAATTAACCCTGTATTCTTGTATTTGCAAAGATCAAGGTGGAAGTATTTCGAAGTGGAGTACTACTACGTGGAGGAGGATAAAATCAAAGCGCATTGTTCGTGATCCTATTTGTGCCTTCAATATTTCACCCAATGGAAAGCTTCTGGCAATGTAAGACTCTTTGTTGGTTTCTATTCCACGAATATCTATAAACATCAAATGTCATTGCACCACTGAACTCTCCATCAAGCTGAATGTTCTTAAAGTTGGAAAGATTCATATAATGTGCTAAACTTAGTGCTTCCCTTCAAAGAGTGTGAGCACTTGCCAACTACAGCAGCTTATTTGTTTTTTTTTAAATAAATAAATAATTTAAGAGGAGAAAAACAACTAGTTGACTTGTCCCAAAGGAGATGGTGGAGAGGTTGACACATAGGAGTAGCATACCTGGAGATTCCAGGTTCAAAGCTTAGTTATAACATAAGTGGCAGTAGGCATGTGTTAATAGTTTGTTGTAGTGTATTTTAATAAATACAGTTTAATTAAGGGAATTCACGATTCGGTGAAAATGAACCAAACTGATTAAAAAATAGATATTTTTAGTTTTAGCTTGGTTTGATTTTAAAATTTTAAAATTGATACATATTTGGTTAAAGAATCGGTCTTTCTTTTCGTTGTTTAATCTCTCTTTGATCAGTCCATGTGTGATATTCGTAATTCTTATTAGTAATTACCGCCATAATGAAATCAAATATTGGCTACTCCTTTTTTATTTCTTCAAGAAACGTCAATGGTGTTAGATACTTTGCACTTCTTGTTGTAATGTGAAATTAATGAGCTTCATACATAAATAAAGTAATTTTTTTCATTAGAAAAAAATTAATAGTTGATAGTGCAAGCTAAAACTACAAGAAAGAGCAACACTTTTTTGGTAAATAAAGATTTTATCATGAAATGTATTTATGTAAAGATCGAGAAAAAGCACTTGAGAGTTGGACAAACAGCCATTCACTTTTGCTTTAAAACTCTAAGTTATCCACTTCTGCCCAAAAAAAATAAAAAATCCAAGTTTGTATACTTATCCACATTTACCTAAAACTAGTCTCATCCTTACTTGTGAGCAAATAAAAAAAGTAAGTGACTAGTCTTTCAGATTACTACATAGAATTAAAACAAACAATTGATGTTCCTTGTTTTTGACATCAAAATCAGATTTAGAACATGTTAGCAAAAGAGCAAAAAATGACCTGGCAGTAAGAAACCCAAGATATTACCATGTGTAAAAGGCTAAAAGCTGACACAACTGGAACTTGTCATAATTTTAGATTCAGACGACAGTGTCCTACAAGTAATTTTTTACTGCACAAGACAAAATAGGAAAATACATGTAAAACTGTATAGAGCAGCTATAGTAACATACATCTATCAACCAATGAGAACCAAAAGTGCATTCTAAATTACCCAAATATCCTCCCAAATAGGACGACCACAAGCTCCTCTCCTTCCAGCTTTTATAGTAGTAGTTATAATAATATGTGGGTCCACCTGCTAACCTCGGTGAGCAGGTTTACTCAACCACCTGTGCTTGTGGGTTGTAGGGGACTGCCTGGACACCAACACGAATAAAAAATAAGTTGCTGATTGACTTCTGATGGAACGTATTATCAAGATGCTTTCTCTTGTATGATTAAGCCTGCATCATTGAAGACGCTCTGAAAGCAACCAAATCCCAGAGTAAAATGTCAGATTGTTAGCTTGTTGTTCAAGAGACATGATGTATTGTTCTGAGGGACTAGTGAGTCAATTTCAGTTTCTCCATCTAATATATTTAATAACAAATTACATTTAGGTTGTAAATTTTTTGGGAATTTCCCATAAGTTCATATCATACATGATGATCTGCATGAAACCACCATCATCCTATTGACATCTTATAATGCTGAATAGTAGAAGTAATAAATATGTTCCATAGAATATGTTCTTGGGAGCTTAATGCTGCCTGTATTTCATTTTCCTTTGCAGAGGAACAATTGAGGGAGATGTTCTGATAGTGTCTTCCAACAATCTTCAAGTGCAAAATGTGGTAAAAAAGGCTCATCTTGGTCTTGTAACAACATTGAAGTTCTCAGAAGATTCGAGGTCCTAAAATGTTTTTCATGCTCCCATTAGTAACTGTAAAAGCCTGCAGTCAACACAACCAATTCTAAATTTTTTTCTCTTTCTTCAGGGCTTTGCTTTCTGCCTCCTTGGATTCAAGAGTGAGAGTGACAATTATAAAGGAAGAGAAGAAAAGTGGTGAGTATTTAATTTGCATATCAACATTAGGAACATGATGGTAGAGAGTAGCTAGTTTAGTTTATGTGTGGTGATTGTTAGCAGGTAGCCAGCTGAGCCCCGAAAATGAGCCTAAAGTTAGTAGTTTGTAAGCTTCTGCTGTTAATCCTGATTAGTTAGTTTTAACTCGATCGTCATGTAAGAAAAAAGTTGATATTACTGATGACATGAACTAGTAGGAAACAACTGCAAGAAGTTGTGCATAATCGACTATTGTTATGGTAATTATGTCATTAAACATATTGTTTACATTGCAGGTCTGAGCTTGTGGATCGTCATACTTGTTCTTTTGATTGCAATTGCTGTATATTATGCTGCAAGCAACGGGATTCTTCCATTGGAGCTAAACTCTATATTAAAATGATGAGCTTTACCCCCAAAGTATTCTTATAGGTGAAATGGTATCTGAAACATTTTTGAAGGCCGTCTCTGTAATAGTAGGCTTGGATTCGAGCTTAAGTTAAAAGACATCTGATGTTTTTAATGTGCTTAAACTGTTTGACATAGAGAGTTTATATACCTACTTGTCCTCCATTATATTCTCACTGTACAAAACAAGTTGTGTAGGTTTATTTCTTTCAATTTGCAACCCTTTTCTGAAGATTTATATTACTTAAAATTCTCTTTTACCTTCAGATCATATAAGAAGGGAAGTCAAATCTCTCAAATTGACAATATTTAGTTGAAATCGAAAGAGTATTTGAAGCTGAAATTAAAAAAGAGTTTAGTGTTAATCGATAAACTTTAAAATTGAACTGATCGATACACAATCTTACTTCTATTCTACAAAATAAATATGCAGCTTACGTATAATTTAGCTTTTCGCACCCCAATATGCAGCTTACGTATAATTTAGCCTTTTTTTCACCCCACTCGTGTAATTACATATGTACGCAGTAAAGAAAAAAGAGAAGTCAACAACAACAAAAAAAACCTGATTGCTGACAAATGCCACTGTCAATAGGCCATATGTCTATTGGTTAGCAGTAGCAAAGTCCCAACATAGGAATTAGATTCCCCTTTCAGTAAATCACTATCTTTTCCAAATCTAATCTTTTTAGGTTCCTCCATTGATTCTCTCACACCTCCAAAACAGAAAAAGAGCTCATCAAAATTCTTCTTCTATAATTTTTTTGTTAATTAATCCCAAAAAAGGTTGAAGTAGTTGCCTTTCAAACACACATACTCACACAGTAGTGATAGAGAGCTAAGAAAAGAGTAGTAGTTGGCCCAAGTCAATTTTGCTGAATCAGTTCTGATTTGAGTTTTTCAGCTCCTCAAAAAAGCAGCAAGATTGGAGCTTTCTGTACAACAAGGTGAGAATTCTCTTCTCAATTCATAGAGCTTTCTCTTCTTTTTTGACCTTTTTTTGACATCCTGTTTTTGTTTATACTCTTTTCCTGCTAAGTTTACTTAATGTATTTTATGGCTTATGCTGATGTTAATTCATTTTCTTTAACCATTTTTGGGGGTTTGTGAAAATTGGAGGGAGGTCTTGAGAAATTGCTGAGTTGATTTTTCAGGTGATCACACAACTAATAGTTATTACCTCGAAAAGTCACTTTCTTTGTTGGAAAAAAATATGACTTTCTGTGATAATAACTTTTAGTTGAGTGATCGTTTGAGAAATCAATGTGGATGTTGTTCACTTTATATGTTTATTTTATCTTTGATTCTGAACTATATTTAGATACTATTCGGAACTGATTAGTTAACTATTCAGCATCTAATTAGGAATAGAAGAATCATAATTGGTAATATCCCCCTACTTTGGATATGTTGATATTCGATCAAGTTAAGTCTCACAGCTTATCAAACACGCCTCAATCCAAACTAGTTGGGGTTGCTCTATCGCCGTCAATTTGGTGATTCATGATAAACAACAACATACTCAATGTAATCTCACAAGTGGAGTCTAGGAAGATAATATTCTCCTACTTTTGTGGTGATTGATGATAATTACCACAAAATTCTAAATCAGTGTTGGATTGTAAAGTGTTGTTGTTATTTTGGAGAATCATACATATAATTAGTTTGATGCTGTACTCATATCTTTTGACTGTAATACATTGAGTGAATAGGAAAAAAAAAATGTACATAGCTCTTTGAATTGAAGTACTTGCCAATAATTCTACCACTTCTACAAGGAGTAGCCTTCTTAGCGGTAGCTGAAGCCTGAATGTGAAGTAATGAATTTTGTGCAACGTTGAGAGGGTCTTGATGTAGTGGGATTGTTAACAACCTCTAGCAGATGGTTTGAAATTGATTCTAAAAGAATTTATTTCACCAAGTAGTGTCTTTGGCATCCTTGACTCAGGCATCCCTTTCAGGTGCAGTAGACGTATTCAGAAGGACTAAACGTACTGATGAAAGGAAAAACTTAGGAAAGAATAGCTAAATGATAAGATAAGTCCTGAATAAGAGGCGAAATAGGATTAGAGGAAGGAGCCAGTATTTAAATAAGTAAATCAGATCGAAAATAAAAATCAAAACTGAATTTGCATTGTTGGTGACTTTTGTTGGTTGAAAGTGAAGGAGCTGTGGGATGAGGGGATGGAGATACAGAAAAGAAATGGTTATCGGTGGGTTTTTGAGTCTTTTTCTTCTGACGAGGTATGGTTTAGGAACAAGGGAGGGGGGGGGGGGGGGTTC
>JAJOOR010002773.1:0-56205 GCA_036250505.1 Solanum acaule | reverse complement strand
GAAGATGATAACATCTAAAGCGAAACGCATGGTAGCTTTCAAAAAGCTATGGGCAAGTGCTGTTAAGGAAGCACGTGAACTTCATATCACAACGGGAGCAGATGTTGCTATTGTCGCTTATTCCCCAACAGGCAAACCATATGCTTATGATTCCTCCAGCAATTTTGGGACAATAAAGAGGTTTCTCAATAATGCAAAAGCTTCTGTGATCAAAGGGGGTCATTGATTTGACTGTATTCAGAGAAGGATTTATCTATTTTCTTTTATTTAGTTTTTATCTTCAGTGAAGTCAGTTTATTTCAGTACGTGAGTCTTTATTTGGGTCTTTGTTGTCCTTTGATTTTTATTTGCTTAATCATTTACTGTTGCGTCTTTAGTCCTCCATGATCTTATACTATAAAGTATAAGATCTTATGGTATATTTTCTATTCTCTGTTATATTTTAATAAAATAAATTCTTCTCTGTTAAAGAATGTGATGTCAACTCGTGAAATATATGTTTATGCATTAGTCGATTATATCCCTCTTCTAAGTAATTGAGCTACAAAATTGTTTGAAAACTCTACGAAGCAGCCGATTCACTATTTATTTAAAAAAACAAAAAAAAACTTATTTACAAAGAATTTACAATACAAAAGCTCTCTTTTAAATAGTATAGCTATAAAGTAGCTAGTTCGTGTTAGGTTTTCTTTACCCACTTCTAAGAGTGTTCACGAGAAATTGTAAAATCACCCGGTTTAAATTCTAATAAAAAAAAATTACATTCTCTTAGTTTGATTTAGTTTTAAATTTTGAAAATCGATAAAATTTTATTTAATTGTGATCAAAGTAAAAAATAATATAAGAATTGAACCAAAAAAGTTGTATAAATACATAATTAAAAATTATAATTACATTTTATTATGTATATGTATTTTTTCATATCTATTTACAAAATATTTGCAATGGATATTATCTTTTTGAAATCTTGGGCATTTTTTTAGTGTGTATAATTATCTCGTTTCTTATATTATCTTTAGAGTTTAAACTATAATGAGCTTGTTCAGACATCATCTTTGGTCATATTATGCATATGTCGATGCAAATCTGTGCTTTTATAAATATATAGGCCTGTGGAAGTACGAGTTCAATATGCATGTGTGTTACTTTTTTTGTCCTTATTTTTGTGACATAGATAGTATTTGGAGAGTCAAACATATATTGTATATGTTTTTTAATATTTTAAGTTGTTAATTATTGTAATTTATAGTACTTTTGTCATGACCCAAAATGAGTCATGAGTGACATCCACACCTAACCTCCTAGGTAGGCGAACCAACAAATTCAACCTCAACTTATATTAATTGTTTAACTTACGAAATCCAACAGTAATGCGGAAGCTGAAATCTTATTAAGGTAAGAAATACAAATCCACTAAAGTCTATTAGACATTATTTCTCATAATGTGAAAGTCATCACGTCAAGACAACTAATTCTCAAATACCAAGTCTAAGAGTATCAAATATACCAGAAATAAATAAATAAAATAGTTTGTGTCCGAAAACAAAGGACATCATGCCACGACCGAGAGAATCCAACACGATCTAGAATGAATAGCTCACCCTAGAGCCTGATGTGCTGGAGAAGGGCTAGAGCTAAGGGCGAGTTAAAGCTGGTGGTACATGTAGAAATCTCACGTCTAGGATTAGAGAAATTAAGGATTGTATTGATGAAAATAATGTTGAGTTACAAGCTCCTTATGTCACGCCCTGAGCCCACACCCTGGACGTGGCCGGCACTAGAAAACCATTGTTGGCACCAAGCGAACCCTTGATCTGGCTTACTTATTGAGCGGAAGACTTAAACACAAGAGATATAGCTCATGCAATAACTTAAAAGATAGTAACTTAGCCAAAAATGGCAACTCAAGTCTTAAACGTATAAAACTGAAATGAATAAGACTAAAGAACTAATACTATCAGTCTATGGAGCCTCTAAAACAAAGAGGGATGTTAGGACAGGACCCCCGATCATCCTAACAACTGAAAACTAGAAATCAAATGATGAAAGAATCCTCCGGAATGCAAGGGGGCTCACTAACAGACTCGGAGTGCTGAACCTGATCAACGAGGCGCTGGATGCTGATCCTGGTTACCTGTGTCTGCATCATAAGACGATGTAGGCCAACTGGCATCAGTACATTGAATGTACGAGTATGCGAGTTGGAATGCTAAACAATATAAAGGCTTGAAAAGATTCTGAAAGAAATACTTACCTTGGCTCTTCTCAACTCATGAATAACTTAACTCAAAATAAAGCAATGAAGACATGCAATATATGGAAAGCTTTATAAAACAGTAAAAGCCACTTAGTTCGTTAAAGGAAATGCAGTAACAAACTCAACTTTACTCATATAATAAAATAAGATAGTTTCTGTAGGAGATTCGTTAACCTACAACCACCATTATGAGCCTAACTGGTGATACAACGTCTTGCCCACGCTACCAGACTGTCCTATACTTTGTCGTCAGATATAACGCTTAACTTAGTAGATCCACTAGCTTAACTTATGTGATCTTCTAAAAAGCATGACCCATTAATACCCATGATGGCTACATGGTTTATGGAGACTTGAGTTAATATGAACTCGCATCCCCATATCGGTGCTCAATACTACTCTCAAAAAGTACTTAGCTCATATGTTTTAAAAACAAACTTCTTTATTTGGTTTGAGATAATTATTCAAAACTTAGCTTAAAAGCTCTCTTGGAATAGATGTTCCCTTTTCTTGCTCAAATATGAAAACATTTATAAACTCTTTGGTAATACTTAGTTCCCTTATAACTTTTTTGAGAAATGAACTCAACTCTTTACTCTTTGTTTAACTTGAAACTTAAATCTTAAAACAAGGTTAAAACGTTTGTTAGAGACTTTTGGAAACTTTAAAAACTTTGCATTGACTTGCTTCTTAACTTCTAGACTTGACACTTAACTTCTGTTGACTTTGATCCTAACTTTCCTTGAATTGGATTATGGATTCAAGGTTCATGATTTCATGTTTATGGATGATTTCATGATGTTTAGATGTACCTTAGAGTGTTGGAATCAACTAGAAAACATAGGTACATTGCTAAGGAACAAGTACGAAAAGGTGGGGAAGAAATGGGGAGAACTGGCGTCCCTGGCGCTCTGAGAGGCACGGGGCGCCAGCCCTCAAACTTCGGAGAATATGTTGGGGCGCGCTGGCTGGCGCGATTTCCCACCCCCTTCCCCGGGTGTTTGACGACTTTTCTTCTCTGTTTTTCAACTCTAAACACTCTAAACTTCAATGGTTCTTTCCTCACTCACTTAGGATCATTTAT
This sequence comes from Solanum acaule, assembly GCA_036250505.1. Lineage (NCBI taxonomy): Eukaryota > Viridiplantae > Streptophyta > Magnoliopsida > Solanales > Solanaceae > Solanum > Solanum acaule. The sequence continues at coordinate 52,864 of JAJOOR010002773.1, read as the reverse complement.
ACCCTCAATATATGATAGATTCAAACCAAAATTTCACCCGGAAACATGAATCAGATCGCAAGAAACTTCAATCAACACAACCCACAACAATTCAAGAACAACCTTCAACAATGTTCATCAAGAACTCAATTTCTAAACTGTCAAGACTTAAATTCACTGAATTAAATCTTGATTAGCGCGTAGGTGAACTAACCTAATGCTATGCGATCTCAAATACCTAGTAGGGATTAGCCCCGACAAAATCCACAAGCTATCCTTAACGAAGTCGACGAATCTGGCTTCCTCTTCTCCTTTCTCCTCTTTTCTCCAAGCCCTAGCGTGAACTCTAACTTTTTCTAAACTGACTAAAATCTGGTTTTACCCCAATTAATCTCCTAAAAACGAATTAGAATAATTAGGTAAGGAAAAGACTACATTACCCTTCAAAAAATCCGGATTAGACTTTCCTTAATCCAACAACCCAACTTCCAAAGGGGATAACTTACTCATACAAACTCGGAATCACGCAAAATCGGTGGCGTTGGAAAGATCATTCCAAGAGATTTCCAACCATCTCTGGAAGTACACCTTACTCATCCTGAGCTAGGAATTATGGCCGTTTGAAGTTGACCAAAACTCAACTTTTCCTAACTTAAACAAATTTCCAGATTTTCATTATTTCCAAAAATGACTATTTTCAATTATTAGCTTCTTCCTAGTTATTTCAAATTGCGAGATGTTACAATATCTTCCCCTTGGGAACATTCTTCCTCTAATGAGATTACTCTTACAAGGCTAAGGGTGTAATATCAAGTTCAAACACCCAACAATCAATTGCAAACAAACAAAATGCTCACTCATAATTTAAAGAGTACTAAGAAGAGAATTAGTACCTTGGTCTGCATTATCTCCGGACTCAAGAGATGTGGATATCTCTTCTTCATATCCTCTTCAGCCTCCCAAGTAGCTTCTTCAACAAATTGGTTCCTCCAAAGGACTTTGACTGATGCTACTTCCTTAGTCCTAAACTTGCAAACTTGGCGGTCTAAGATCTGAACATGAACCTCCTCATAAGATAAGCTGTCCTTGATCCCAATATCTTTAGTTGGTATGATCAATGAAAGGTCGCCCATGCACTTCTTTAACATGGAGATGTGAAACATCGGATGAACCGCGGCTAACTCTTGTGGTAGCTGCAACTCATAAGCTACTTTGTCAATCCTCTTGGATATTCGGTAAGGTCCGATATACTGGGGACTAAGCTTCCCCTTCTTACCAAACCTCATAACACATTTCATGGGTGAAACTTTTAGATACACCCAATCATCTACTTCAAACTCCAACTCTCTTCTCCTAACATCAGTGTAGGATTTCTGACGAATCTGTGCCGTCTTCAATCTCTCTTGAATCACTTTCACCTTCGTCATCGCTTGATGCACTAAATCTGGTCCTATCAACCCTGCTTCACCAACTTCAAACCATCCAATAGGATATCTGCATTTTCTCACATACAGAGCTTCATAAGGAGCCATTTGGATGCTAGAGTGGTAACTATTATTGTATGCAAATTCGATAAGGGGTAGGTGATCATCCCAATTACCTTTGAAATCAATCACGCAGGCCCTCAACATATCCTCTAAGGTCTGAATAGTGCGCTCTACTTGCCCATCAGTCTAAGGATGAAAAGCAATACTCAAATTCATATTTGAGCCCAAACCCTTCTGAAAATATTTCCAGAATTATGCAGTAAATTGTGAACCCCTATCTAAAATAATGGAGACCGGAACCCCATGAAGTCTTACCACCTCTTTAATATAAAGCTTGGCATAATCTTCTATTGAGTGGGTAGTCTTTACCGGCAAAAAAGTGGGCTAATTCTGTCATTCTATCGACAATCACCCAAATAGAATCATGTTGCCTGCGAGACCTTGGTAAACATGTGATGAAGTCCATATTAATCATCTCCCACTTCCATTCCGAAAGCTCATTATTCTGAGCTAAACCATTGGGACTGTGATGCTCTCCTTTAACTAGTTGGCAATTTGAACACTTAGCAACAAATTCTACAATGCCCTTCTTCATGCTACTCCACCAATAGACTTCCCTCAAATCGTGATACATCTTTGTGGAACCCGGATGAATGGAATACTTGGAGCTATGAGCCTCATCCTTGATTCTCTCTTGGAGTCCATCCACCATTGGTGCACACAATCTACCTTGATATCTCAGTACGCCATCTCCCCCTTGTTCAAAAGATAATAATTTTTGCTTATGAACATTTGCCTTCAATTCAAGCAATATAGGGTCTTGGTCTTGCTTCTCTTTCACTTCTGACACCAATGATGACTCAGCCCCATTCGTCACCACTATTCCTCCTTCTGTGGAATCCACGAGTCTGACTCCCAGGCGTGCAAGTTTATGCACATCCTTTGCTAACTCTCTCTTTTCTTCCTCGACATAGGTAGTACTACCCATAGACAACCTGCTTAAAGTATCAGCAACCACATTAGCCATACCTAGGTGGTAAAGAATACTCATGCCATAATCCTTGAGTAATTCTAACCACCTCCTCTGTCTGATATTGACCTCCTTCTGAGTGAACACATACTGCAAGCTCTTGTGATCGGTGAACACATCCACATGAACACCATAAAGGTAATGGCGCCATATTTTCAAAGCAAATACTACATCAACCAATTCTAAGTCATGGATTGGGTAGTTCTTCTCATGAACTTTCAACTGTATGGAGGCATAAGCTATAACCTTGCCATTCTACATTAACACACAACCCAAACCAACTCTAGGTGCATCATAATACATAACGAAGCCTTGCATACCTTTTGGTAAGTTCAGAACTGGGGCAATAGTTAACCTCTTTTTCAATTCCTGAAAGCTTTTCTCACAAGCTTCATACCAGTGAAACTTAATAGTCTTTTGAGTCAACTTCGTCAAAGGAGACGAAATAGACGAGAACCCCTCTACAAACCTTTTATAATATCCAGCCAAGCCCAAGAAACTCCTAATATCAGTTGGAGATGTGGGTCTAGGCCAATTCTGCACTGCCTCAATTTTCTGAGTATCAACCTTAATCCCCTCTCCAGACACAATATGGCCCAAGAATGCCACAAACTCAAGCCAAAATTCACACTTAGAGAATTTAGCATAAAACTCCTTATCTTTCAAAGTCTAAAGAACTATTCTGAGATGACCAGCATGATCTTTTTCATTCCTTGAATAGATTAGTATGTCATCAATGAAGACGATAACAAACATATCTAAATAAGGTTTGAAAATTGTATTCATAAGGTCCATGAACGCCGCAGGTGCATTAGTTAAACCGAACGACATGACCAGAAACTCATAATGACCATAACGGGTCCTGAATGCTGTCTTGGGAATATCACATTCCCTTACTTTTAACTGATGGTAGCCAAATCTGAGATCTATCTTAGAAAAACAAGAACTACCCTGAAATTGATTGAATAAATCATCAATTCTTGGAAGATGATACTTGTTCTTGATGGTAACCTTGTTCAATTGACGATAATCTATACACATCCTAAGGGAACCATCCTTCTTTCTCACAAACAAGACCGGAGCGCCCCAAGGTGAGACACTTGGTCGAATGAAACCCTTATCTAGAAAATCTTTCAACTGATATTTAAGCTCTTTCAAGCATTCTATATGGCGGAATAGAGATAGGACGAGTATCTGGAAGAATATCTATACCAAAGTCTATCTCTCTCTCAGGAGGGACTCTGGGTAGATCATCAGGAAAGACTTCTAGAAACTCTTTTACTACTAGAACTGACTGAATATGAGGTATCACAACACTAGAGTCATTAACTAGGACTAAGTGATAGACACACCCCTTGGAAACTAACTTTCTTGCCTTAAGGTACGAAATGAAATGACCCTTAGGCACTGCCGAACTACTCTTCCACTCTAAGACTGGCTCATTAGGAATTTGAAACTTGACAACTCGAGTTCTACAATCAATAGAGGCATAACAGGCATGAAGCCAATCCATACCTAGAATGACATCGAAATCTACCATGTCTAACTCAATTAAATCAACCATGGTGTCTCTGTGATTGATGGAAATGACACAATCACAATAAACTCGCTCAACTAGGATAGACTCCCTAACAGGTGTAGAAACACAAAAGGGTTCACAGAGTTTCTCAGGAAGAACATTAAACTTATTTGCAACATAAGGGGTTACAAAATATAAACTTGCTCTTGGGTCTAGCAAATCATAGACATCAAAAGCAAAGACTTTGATCATAACAATGACAACATCTGGATAGTTCTCTTGCTCTTGACGACTGATGATTGCATAAAGATGATTTGTTCCTCCTCCAGTACCTGAAGTAGCTCCTCTAGGCGCAACCCTATTTGGTGGGGTAACTGATAAAGATTGGTCTATATTGCCCTGATTGCCACTACCTTGCCTGTTCTTAGGGGACTCTTTCAGGAAGTGACCCTCTAGCCCACACTTGAAACAACTTGTCTGGCCATCACGACACTTAGCTGGGTGGATCCTACCACAATTAGCACATGCAGGATCCTAGTTACCTCCTTGTGCCACACTACCTTGAGACTGTGCAAGTCTAGCTCTGAAGTTCTGTGAATTGTGACCATTATACTCACCTTTGTTTCTAGGTGCAGGGGGACTAGTAGAGCAAATCTCTTTTGCTTCTGCTGAAAGGACGAACGGTTCACATTACCTTTCTGTTTCCCAGACTCATTTCCTGTCTTAGGTTTCTTATATCTGAATTCCTCTATATCCCTTAGCTTATCTTCCTCAACCTGCTGTACATAGACCATCAACTTTGATATGTCCATGTCCCTGATTAGCATCGCAGCCCTACCTTCCTTGCTCGACAGACGAGACAGCCCAGTAACAAACAAGCTCATTCTACTTCTCATGTTCGTAACTATCTCCGGAGCATAACGGGATAGTTGGGTGAACTTCAACCCATACTCATGAACACTTAGAGAATCCTGCTTAAGTGTGAGGGACTCACGTACCTTGGCATCTTTCAATTCTCGGGGAAAGAAACTCCCCAAGAAAGCTTCCTCAAAATAGGCGTAACTCGTAGGTGGTACATCCTCAGCTCTACCCCCTTTCCACTGGTCGAACCAAGTCCTAGTAACATCTTCAATTGATATGCAACTAGTTCAACTCGCTCAGTATCTGCCATATGCATACCATCAAATACCTTCTTCAGCTCATCAATAAAGTTCTCAGGATCCTCAGTAGTGCTCAAACCAGTGAAGCTTGGAGGATTCATCCTCAAGAACTCACGAATCCTTGAAGTGTCAACCCGAATCATCACAATTGACTATGTAAAGTACAAGGATAATGTGTCAGATCCACTTACAAAAAGGCCTAACTAGAGAGAAAGTTGAAATATCATCTAAAGAAATGGGTTTACGACTTAGGACAAGTCATCATGGCGGTAACTCTACCTAGTAAACTGGAGATCCCAAAAGCTAGGTTCAAGGAGAAAAACAAAGTCGTGAGTGGCGGTTCAAAATTGTCAACCAACTCAATCCATTCTCATGATGAAGACAATGCTTAGGAACAAGGACACAACATTAAGGCTTGTTAATGAGTTAATAAAGCTTAAAGTTTTTAATGATTTGCTAAGTTTGGCAGATTTGACCAAATAATTATCTACGCGATAACAGGGTTAGAAATCATCTATGTGAGTGTGAAGTGTAAGCCGCTTCAAAAAGGATGATTGTCAAAACCCATATCTCTATACACTCATGAAACCAAGAGGTGTTCATGGATGAAACGAGCACAACTGTAAGAACCACAAACGGTAAAGGGTTGATTGTGTGACATATGGTTGTCTAGGTATACACCAATGCTTGACGGTTCAAAGATATCAAATCTACCGATTGATCGAGTATATCCGACATATGTTCACTACAAAAAGTTCAAAGGGAAACCTACTTATCTAGATGCAATTAATTCTTGCTTGTAAAGTACACACACTTGTCCGTTTCTTTGTCTTGGAGTCATTCCCCATTCATGCGGGGGATTGTTGGGTTTTACTGTCATTGAGTGGTTCGCTGACACCGTGATTTTAGGTACTGATACACCGGTGAGTAAAATCGTTCTATCCTGGGAGGATATATTCCATTAATCTCGGGTACTTGAGGGGAATAATTTCCTTAAGGGGACACTGTGCATTCAGTGGGCTCGATTTTCTTCTTTGAGAAAAATATTATGTATATTGTTTCTAATCTGTTTCTGATTCTATTTTCTCTACTAGTTTTAATTTTCTAGTTTTTGGAATACTCTTTAAACTTTGTTGTTTCTTACCAAGTTCTTCAAAGTTTTGTCCTAAGTATCTTAGGAATTCAAGATGAACAACAATTAAATCACACATTGATGATCTTGGTTGGATCAACGGGATAAATCCATATTGACAACTCAAAAATTCGTGAGAGAGATAATAGGAGCAAAATCAAACAGAATATGATATGATAAAATTAAGTAAAGTAAATTGTTGAAAGAGTTAACTAATAAATATATAGAATGTTTTAAGAACAACTTTCACATATAGCAAACATAAAAATGATATTTGTATCTTATAGCTATAGTTTATATGATTGTGCTACATAGCAAACATCATGTTTGCTATGGCTATTAATTTATATATTTCGCTATACATATACATAAAAAAATCTGTATTTCGGTATACAAATGAGTCATGCATTTGTATATTTCGGTATACAAATGGATTCTGCATTTGTATATTTTGGTCTAATTGTATATTTCGGTATACAAATGGGTCCTGCATTTGTATATTTCGGTATACAAATGGGTCATGCATTTGTATATTTCGGTATACAAATGGGTCTTGCATTTGTATATTTCGGTCCATTCGTATATTTCGGTATACAAATGGGTCCTGCATTTGTATATTTCGGTATACAAATCGGTCTTGCATTTATATATTTTGGTATACAAATGAGTCCTGCATTTGTATATTTCGGTATACAAATGGGATGACAAAAAACATGGAATGTTTGTTGTGAATTACAAATAAAAGAAACTATGGCTATATCATTTAACTTGAATTAATAGTTTGTTATTTCATACAATTTTCTCATGTTTTAAAGCATGAAAGGGGGAATAATGGAAAGTGACCGATTTTTTATGAAATACTTGTGGCTTCAGTTGGAAATATATTAAAAAGTATAGATATATTTTCTTTCTCTTATTTTTAATATTAATAAGAGATTAAAGTGAGGAGCTTAGAATAGTAAGGGCATTTTTGTAATTATTTATTTTATTTATTTGTGGTTTTTTTGGCGGTTAATACTTAAATCTTTTTTTTCTTGTTTTTTTCTTTACAAATATGACTACTAATTAATAAGGCAGTAAATAGAGGAGCTTGTCGTAATCCTCCTGTGTGCTTCCACACAACTAAAATAAAGCTTCTACAGATGCACTAATTTTTTGTAGTAAAAAGAAGGGCCAACTTGAATAACTTTTTTCACATATTTCTTCTGCTTTTAATTTGGTTATTTTACTCTTTTTTTTTTTTTTTTGTATGTTATTTGTTTAAAAAATATGAAAATATATTATTATAAATCAAAATAATTAACTATATACATATTATTTTTAGTTCAAGCCAACTCAAAATCTCCTCTAATTTGAATCTTAACAACATATAAAAAATTTGTGACCAACATAGATTGGAAAAAAAACCCTACATATATTACTAAAAGTTACATAAGAATAATACTATAAATTACAATAACAAACAACTTTAAATATCTAAAAACAAATTAAAAATTGATTGACTCTTTAAATTCCGTCTATATCGCATAACATTTTTTTTAAAATTATATATATATATAAATTAGAATAATTAACAACTTAAATATCTAAAATCATATTAAAAGTCGATTAACTCTTCAAATTTTGTCTATATCACAAAAATTGTGAGAAAAAACATCATATGTTGCGCCCATGCTAGCACTGGCTCATGTAACTAGTATTTTAAATAGGGGAACTTTAGCATATAGCCACACAAAATAACTTAATTACGCTTCATAACTATCATTTGCTAATTACCGTTCGTAGCTAAATGTTATAGGGAGGAGAGTGACGAGCGAGATTGGGAGAGGGAGGAGAGAGGCGAGCAAGAGATGGCAGAGTGTTGAGAGAGGTGAATTGTATATGTATATCTGTCAAAACAATTGTATATATGTAACTGATATACATATGTATTTGTATATCTGGCGAGCTAGATCGGGAGAGGGAGGAGAGAAACAAGCGAGAGAGGGCAATAATTTGTTAGTTGCGAATTATACAAATATGACGAATTATACAAATGTGGCTATTTATACAAACTCGAACTCATCCCACCTAATTAATGGTTAATATTAGTAGCGAATGGTAATTATAGCAAACTATAGTTATGATGACTAATTAAGTAGTATAAGTTTGCTTAACCACATAATTTTCTCTTATAAATATAATAGCTATGTTATGTTTAATTATGTAAATTTTCCTTCTTAAAATTTTAGTTATAGACTTAAGAGAATATTATAATACACATAATAAAAAGAAATCTAACAAATATATGCATTAGAATTATTTAATCGTTAGTGCACATTACTGCATATTGACATAGAGGACACATAAAATTATGAAAAAAATAAATTAAACCAGTACAAATAATGCAAAAAAATGGAAAAAAAATTATTAGTTACTTATTTTATAAATCTAAAAAAGTTTAAAAATTTTAACTAAAAATAGCCAATATTTAAACTGGAGTATCTTTGGAAAAATTAAAAGATGTCACTAGAATGGAAAAAATGTAACTCGGGTACCGTCAAAATTAGAATCAAAATGTATTTTAAGGATTGCAAATCTCTTAAAACACTTTAATGAAAAAATGCAACTCACGTATTGTCAAAATTGGAGTCAAAATGTATTTTAAGGATTGTAAATTTCTTGAAACACTTGAATGGAAAAAATGAAACCCATGTACCATCAAAATAAGAGTCAAACTGTATTTTAAATCTCTTGAAACACTTGAATGGAAAATATTTAACTCATGTACCGTCAAAGTTGGAGTCAAAATATATTTTAAGGATTGTAAATCTCTTGAAACACTTGAATGGAAAAAAATTAACTCATGTACCGTTAAAATTGGAGTCAAAATGTATTTTAAGGATTGTAAATCTCTTAAAACACTTTAATGGAAATAATGCAACTCGTATACCGACAAAAGTGGAGTCAAAATATATTTTAAGGATTGTAAATCTCTTGAAACACTTGAATGGAAATAATGTAACTCATGTACCGTCAAAATTGGAGTCAAAATGTATTTTAAGGATTGTAAATCTCTTAAAACACTTTAATGGAAAAAATGCAACTCGTGTACCGACGAAAGTGGAGTCAAAATGTATCTTAAGGATTGTAAATCTCTTGAAATACTTGAATGGAAAAAATGTAACTCATGTACCGTCAAAATTGTAGTCAAAATGTACTTTAAGGATTGTAAATATCTGGAAACACTTGAATGGAAAAAATTTAACTCATGTACCGTCAAAACTGGAGTCAGTGTATTTTAAGGATTGTAAATCTTTTGAAACAATTGAAAGGAAAAAATGTAACTCATATACCGTCAAAATTGGAGTCAAGACGTATTTTAAGGATTGTAAATCTCAAAGAAAAATACATAATAAGCAATTCATTTATATACTTGACTTAATCACGAAATAAAAAAAAATACCATCACCTATAAATTGCGCAACTGTCTTCCCAAAGTTTCTCAAGCCTATTCTGTCAAACCATCTTCTTTCCCCAAAAACTGTTGTAATGGCACAAACACAGATTATACGCCGACAGAAGATTGAACTGAAGATGATAACATCTAAAGCGAAACGCATGGTAGCTTTCAAAAAGCTATGGGCAAGTGCTGTTAAGGAAGCACGTGAACTTCATATCACAACGGGAGTAGATGTTGCTATTGTCGCTTATTTCCCAACAGGCAAACCATATGCTTATGATTCCTCCAACAATTTTGGGACAATAAAGAGGTTTCTCAATAATGCAAAAGCTTCTGTGATCAAAGGGGGTCATTGATTTGACTGTATTCAGAGAAGGATTTATCTATTTTCTTTTATTTAGTTTTTATCTTCAGTGAAATCAGTTTATTTCAGTATGTGAGTATTTATTTGGGTCGTTGTTGTCCTTTGATTTTTATTTGCTTAATCATTTACTGTTGCGTCTTTAGTCCTCCATGATCTTATACTATAAAGTATAAGATCTTATGGTATATTTTCTATTCTCTGTTATATTATAATAAAATAAATTCTTCTCTGTTAAAGAATGTGATGTCAACTCGTGAAATATATGTTTATGCATTAGTCGATTATATACCTCTTCTAAGTAATTGAGCTACAAAATTGTTTGAAAACTCTACGAAGCAGCCGATTCATAATTGGTTAAAAAAACAAAACAAAAACTTATTTACAAAGAATTTAGGTCTCTTTTAAATAGTATAGCTATAAAGTAGCAAGTTCGTGTTAGGTTTTCTTTACCCACTTCTAAGAGTGTTCACAAGAAATTGTAAAATCACCCGATTTAAATTCTAATCAAAATAAAAATTACATTCTCTTAGTTTGATTTAGTTTTAAATTTTGAAAATCGATAAAATTTTATTTAATTGTGATCAAAGTAAAAAATAATATAAGAATTGAACCAAAAAAGTTGTATAAATACATAATTAAAAATTATAATTACATTTTATTATGTATATGTATTTTTTTCATATCTATTTACAAAATATTTGCAATGGATATTATCTCTTTGAAATCTTGGGCATTATTTTAGTGTGTATAATTATCGCGTTTCTTATATTATCTTTATAGTTTAAACTATAATGGGCTTGTTCAGACATCATCTTTGGTCATATTATGCATATGTCGATGTAAATCTGTGCTTTTATAAATATATAAGCCTGTGGGAGTACGAGTTCAATAGGCATGTGTGTTACTTTTTTTGTCCTACTTTTTGTGACATAGATAGTATTTGGAGAGTCAAGCATAAATTGTATATGTTTTTTAATATTTTGAGTTGTTAATTATTGTAATTTATAGTACTTTTGTCATGACCCAAAATGAGTCATGAGTGACATCCACACCTAACCTCCTAGGTGGGCAAACCAACAAATACAACCCCAACTTATATTAATTGTTCAACTTACGAAATCCAACCATAATGCGGAAGCTCAAATCTTATTAAGGTAAGAAATACAAATCCACTAAAGTCTATTAGACATTATTTCTCATAATGTGAAAGTCATCACGTCAAGAAACCTAATTCTCAAATACCAAGTCTAAGAGTATCAAAGATACCAGAAATAAATAAATAAAGCAGTTTGTGTCCGAAAACAAAGGACAACATGCCACGATCGAGAGAATCCAAAATGATCTAGAATGAATAGCTCACCCTAGAACCTGATGTGCTGGAGAAGGGTTAGAGCTAAGGGCGAGTTAAAGCTGGTGGTACATGTAGAAATCTCACGTCTAGGATTAGAGAAATTAAGGATTGTATTGATGAAAATAATGTTGAGTTACAAGCTCTTATGTCACGCCCTGAGGCCAAACCCTGGACGTGGCCGGCACTCGAGAACCATTGTTGGCACCAAGCGAACCCTTGGTCTGGCTTACTTACTCAGCGGAAGACTTAAACACAACAGATATAGCTCATGCAATAACTTAAAAGATAGTAACTTAGCCAAAAATGGCAACTCAAGTCTTAAATGTATACAACTGAAATGAATAAGACTAAAGAACTAATACTATCAGTCTATGAAGCCTCTAAAACAAAGAGGGATGTCGGGACAGGACCCCGATCATCCTAACAACTGAAAACTAGAAATCAAATGATGAAAGAGTCCTCCGGAATGCAAGGGGGTTCACCAACAGACTCTTAGTACTGAACCTGATCAACGAGGCGCTGGATGCTGATCCTGGTTACCTGTGTTTGCATCATAAGACGATGCAGGCGAATTGGCTTCAGTACATTGAATGTACGAGTATGCGAGTTGTAATGCTAAACAATACAAAGGCTTGAAAAGATGCTGAAAGAAACACTTACCTTGGCTCTTCTCAACTCATGAATAACTTAACTCAAAATAAAGCAATGAACACATGCAATATATGAAAAGCTTTATAAAACAGTAAAAACAACTTAATTCGTTAAAGGAATTTGAGTAACAAACTCAACTTTACTCATATAATAAAATAAGATAGTTTCTGTGGGAGATTCTTTAACCGACAACCACTACTATAAGCCTAAGTGGTGATACAATGTCTTGCCCACGCTGCCAGAACTATCCTATAATTTGTCGTCATATAGAACGCTTAACTTAGTGGATCCACTAGATTAACTTATGTGGTCATCTAAAAAGCATGACCCATTAATACCCATGATGGCTACATGATTTATGGAGACTTGAGTTAATATGAACTCGCATCCCCATATCGGTGCTCAATACTACTCTCAAAAAGTACTTAGCTCATATGCTTTAAAAACAAACTTCTTTCTTTGGTTTGAGATAATTATTCGAAACTTAGCTTAAAAGCTCTCTTGGAATCGATGTTCCCTTTTCTTGCTCAAATATGAAAACATTTATAAATTCTTTGGGAATAGTTAGTTCCCTTATAACTTTTTTGAGAAATGAACTCAACTCTTTACTCTTTGCTTAACTTGAAACTTGAGTCTTAAAACAAGGTTAAAACGTTTGTTAGAGACTTTTGAAAACTTTAAAAACTTTGTTTTGACTTGCTTCTTAACTTCTAGACTTGACACTTAACTTCTGTTGACTTTGATCCTAACTTTCCTTGAATTGGATTATGGATTCAAGGTTCATGATCTCATGTTTATGGATGATTTAATGATTTTTAGATGTACCTTAGAGCGTTGGAATCAACTATAAAACATAGGTGCATTGCTAAGGAACAAGTACGAAATGCTGGGGAAGAAATGGGGAGAACTGGTGTCCCTGGTGCTCTGAGAGGCGCGGGGCGCCATCCTTCAAACTTCAGAGAATATGTTGGGGCGCGCTGGCTGGCGCGACTCCCCACCCCTTCCCCGGGTGTTTGACGACTTTTCTTCTCCATTTTTCAACTCTAAACCCTCTAAACTTCAATGGTTCTTTCCCCACACACTTAGGATCATTTATACCCTCAATATATGATAGATTCAAACCGAAATTTCACCCGGAAACATGAATCAAATCGCAAGAAATTTCAATCAACACAACCCACAATAATTCAAGGACAACCTTCAACAATGTTCATCAAGAACTCAATTTCTAAACTTCCAAGACTTAAATTGGCTGAATTAAATCATGATTGGTGCGTGAGTAAACTAACCCAACGCTATGCGATTTCACATACCTTGTAGGGATCACCCCCGACGAAATCCACAAGCTATCCTAGACGTAGTCGAAGAATCTTGCTTCCTCTTCTCCTTTCTCCTCTTTTCTCTTTTCTCCAAGCCCTAGTGTGAACTCTAACTTTTCTAAACTGACCAAAATCTGGTTTTACCCCAATTAATCTCCTAAAAACGAATTAGAATAATTAGGTATGGAAAAGACTACATTAACCTTAAAAAATCCGGATTAGACTTTCCGTAATCCAACAACCCAACTTCTAAAGGGGATAACTTACTCATACGTACTCAGAATCACGAAAACTCGATGGCGTTGGAAAGATAATTCCAAGATATTTCCAACCATATCTCAAAGTACACCTTACTCATCTTGAACTAGGAGTTATGGCCGTTTGAAGTTAACCAAAACTCAACTTTTCCTAACTTAAACAAATTTCCAAATTTTCATTCTTTCAAAAATGACTATTTCCAATTATTAGCTTCTTCCTAGTTATTTCAAATTGCGAGATGTTACACTATATTCCCCTTGGGAACATTCTTCCTCTAATGAGATTACTCTTACAAGGCTAAGGGTGTAATATCAAGTTCAAACACCGAACAATCAATTGCAAACAAACAACATGCTCACTCATAATTTAAAGAGTACTAAGAAGAGAATTAGTACCTTGGTCTGCATTATCTCCGAACTCAAAGAGATGTGGATATCTCTTCTTCATGTCCTCTTCAGCCTCTCAAGTAGCTTCTTTAACAAATTGGTTCCTCCAAAGGACTTTGACTGATGCTACTTCCTTAGTCCTCAACTTGCGAACTTGGCGGTCTAAGATCTGAACATGAATCTCCTCATAAGTTCTTGATCCCAGTATCTTTAGTTGGTATGATCAATGACGGGTCGCCCATGCACTTCTTCAACATGGAGATGTGAAACACCTGATGACCCGCGGTTAACTCTTGTGGTAGCTCCAACTCATAGGCTACGTTGCCAATCCTCTTGGATTTTCGGTAAGGTCTGATATACCGGGGACTAAGCTTCCCCTTCTTACCAAACCTCATAACACCCTTTATGGGTGAAACTTTTAGATACACCCAATCATCTACTTCAAACTCCAACTCTCTTCTCCTAACATCAGTGTAGGATTTCTGACGACTCTGTGCCGTCTTCAATCTCTCTTGAATCACTTTCACCTTCTTCATCGCTTGATGCACTAAACTGGTCCTATCAACCTTGCTTCACCAACTTCAAAACATCAAATATGATATCTGCATCTTCTTCCATAAAGAGCTTCATAAAGAGCTATTTGGATGCTAGAGTGGTAACTATTATTGTATGTAAATTCGTTAAGGGGTAGGTGATCATCCTAATTACCTTTGAAATCAGTCACGCAGGCCCTCAACATATCCTCTAACGTCTGAATAGTGCGCTCTGCTTGCCTATCAGTCTGAGGATGAAAAGCAGTACTAAAGTTCACCTTTGAACCCTAGCCCTCCTGAAAAGATTTCCAGAACTGTGTAGTAAATTGTGCACCCCTATCTGAAATAATGGAGACCGGAATCCCATGAAGTCTTACCACCTCTTTAATATAAAGTTTGGCATAATCTTCTGCTGAGTGGGTAGTATTTACCGGCAAAAAGTGGGCTGATTTTGTCATTCTATCGACAATCACCCAAATAGAATCATGTTGCCTGCGAGACCTTGGTAAACCTGTGATGAAGTCCATATTAATCATCTCCTACTTCCATTTCGGAAGCTTTATATTCTGAGCCAAACCATCGGGACTTTGATGCTCTACTTTAACTTGTTGGAAATTTGGACACTTAGCAACAAATTCTACAATGCCCTTCTTTATGCGACTCTACCAATAGACTTCCCTCAAATCGCGATACATCTTTGTGGAACCCGGATGAATGGAATATCTGGAGCTATGTGCTTCCTCCATGATCCTCTCTTGAAGTCCATTCACCATTGGTACACACAATCTACCTTGATATCTCAACACACCATCTCCCCCTTGTTCAAAAGATAATACTTTTTGCTCACGAACGTTTGCCTTCAATTCAAGCAATATAGGGTCTTGGTCTTGCTTCTTTTTCACTTCTGACACCAATGAAGATTCATTCCCATTCATCACCACTACTCCTCCTTCTGTGGAATCCATTAGCCGAACTCCTAAGTGTGCAAGTTTATGTACATCTTTCGCGAACTCTCTCTTTTCTTCCTCAACATGGGCAGTACTACCCATAGACAACCTGCTCATAGCATCAGCAACAACATTAACCTTACCTGGGTGGTAAAGAATACTCATGTCATAATCCTTGAGTAATTCTAACCACCTCATTTGTCTGAGATTAAGCTCTTTCTGAGTGAACACATATTGAAGACTCTTGTGATCAGTGAATACATCAACATGGACACTATATAACTAATGACGCCATATCTTCGAATAAAATACTACATCAGCCAATTCTAAGTCATGGGTTGGGTAGTTCTTCTCATGAACTTTCAACTGTCAAGAGGCATAAGCAATGACTTTGCCATTCTGCATTAACACACAACCCAAACCAACTCTAGATGCGTAACAATACAATATAAAACCTTGTGTACATTCTGGTAAGGTCAAAACTGGGGGAGTAGTCAACCTCTTTTTCAATTCTTGAAAGATTTTCTCACAAGCTTCAGACCATTGAAACTTAACAGTCTTTTGGGTCAACTTTGTCAAAGGGGATGAGATAGACGAGAACCCCTCTACGAACCTTCTATAATATCCAGCTAAACCTAAGAAACTCCTAATATCAGTTGTTGATATGGGTCTATGCCAACTCTGCATCGCCTCTATCTTCTGAGTATCAACTCTAATTTCATCACCATAAACTATATGGCCTAAGAATGCCACAAACTCAAGCCAAAACTCACATTTCGAGAAATTAGCATAAAACTCCTTATCTTTCAAGGTCTGAAGAACTATTCGGAGATGGCTAGCATGGTCTTCTTCATTCCTTGAATAGATTAGTATGTCATCAATGAAAACGATAACAAACATATCTAAATATGGTTTGAAAACTGTATTCATAAGGTCCATGAACGTCGTAGGTGCATTACTTAAACCGAACGACATGACCAGAAACTCATAATGACCATAACGGGTACTGAATGTTGTCTTGGGATTATCATATTCCCTTACTTTCAACTAATGGTAGCCAGATCTGAGATCTATCTTAGAAAAACAAGAAGCACCTTGAAGTTGATCGAATAAATCATCAATTCTTGGAAGAGGATACTTGTTCTTGATGGTAACCTTGTTCAACTGACGATAATCTATACACATCCTAAGGGAACCATCCTTCTTTCTTACAAACAAGACCGGAGCGCCCCAAGGTGAGACACTTGGTAGAATGAAACCCTTATCTTGAAAATCTTTCAACTGATCTTTAATCTCTTTCAAGCCATTCTATATGGCGGAATAGAGATAGGACGAGTATCTGGAAGAATATCTATACCAATTACAGCTTGACTCAGCATCCTAATTACTTCTCTGAATTCAACATCAGTGACTTCCCCTTAAGGTTGCACTTCAGGTGCCTTTGGTAACTCTTGCTCCTCAACATTACGCTTAGCAGGACGACCTCTGATAGTTCTTCGTGGAGGCATGATTATCTGAAAACACGCACAAACACCAATTAGGGAAACTTTTTAGAGATCAAACTCTAACGCATGAAATGAGTGTGAAAGAAGTGAGAAATTTTCCTAAGTGTTACAACCTCCTAGTTATAGATGCGGCGCGCTTCACACCGATAACTATGACTCTACAGATACGGCTTCATTGACTCCCTAGGACTTTTGAACTCTGTGCTCTGATACCAACTTTGTCCCACTCGAGCCTACACCCTGGACGTGGCCGACACTCGAGAACTATTGTTGGCCCCAAGAGAACCCTTGGCCTGGTTTACTTCTTCAGTAGAAGACTTAAACACAAAAGATATAGCTCATGTAATAACTTAAAATATAGTAACTTAGCCAAAAATGGCAACTCAAGTCTTAAACGTATACAACTTAAATGAATAAGACTAAAGAACTAATACTATCAGTCTATGAAGCCTCTAAAACAAAGAGGGACGTCGGGACAGGACACCTGATCATCCTAACAACTGAAAAATAGAAAGCAAATGATGAAAGAGTCCTCCGAAATGCAAGGAGGCTCACCAACAGACTCGGAGTGCTGAACCAGATCAACAAGGCGCTGGATGCTAATCCTGGTTACCTGTGTTTGCATCATAAGACAATGCAGGCCAACTGGCATCAGTACATTGAATGTACGAGTATACGAGTTAGAATGCTAAACAATATAAAGGCTTGAAAAGATTCTGAAAGAAACACTTACCTTGGCTCTTCTCAACTCATGAATAACTTAAATCAAAATAAAGCAATGAACACATGCAATATATGAAAAGTTTTATAAAACAGTAAAAGCAACTTAGTTCGTTAAAGGAAATGCAATAACAAACTCAAATTTACTCATATAATAAAATAAGATAGTTTCTGTGGGAGATTCTTTAACCGACAACCACCACTATGAGCCTAAGTGGTGATACAACGTCTTTCCCATGCTGCCAGAACTATCCTATACTTTGTCGTTATATAAAACGCTTAACTTAGTGGATCCACTAGCTTAACTTGTGTGATCATCTAAAAGCATGACCCATTAATACCCATGATGGCTACACGGTTTGTGGAGACTTGAGTTAATATGAACTCACATCCCCATATCGGTGCTCAATACTACTCCCAAAAAGTACTTAGCTTATATGTTTTTAAAAAAAAACTTATTTCTTTGGTTTGAGATAATTACTCAAAACTTAGCTTAAAAGCTCTCTTGGAATCGATGTTCCCTTTTCTTGCTCAAATGTGAAAACATTTATAAACTTTTTGGGAATACTTAGTTCCCTTATAACTTTTTTGAGAAATGAACTCAACTCTTTACTCTTTGCTTAACTTGAAACTTAAGTCTTACAAGAAGGTAAAAACGTTTGTTAGAGACTTTTGAAAACTTTAAAAACTTTGTTTTGACTTGCTTCTTAACTTCTAGACTTGACACTTAACTTCTCTTGACTTTGATCCTAACTTTCCTTGAATTGGATTATGGATTCAAGGTTCATGATCTCATGTTTATGGATGATTTCATGATGTTTAGATGTACCTTAGAGTGTTGGAATCAACTAGAAAACATAGGTACATTGCTAAGGAACAAGTACAAAAAGGTGGGAAAGAAATGGGCAGAACTAGTGTCCCTGGCATTCTTAGAGGCGCGGGGCACCAACCCTCAAACTTCAGAGAATATGTTGGGGCGCGCTTCTTCCTAGTTATTTCAAATTGCGAGATGTTACACCTTATATAGGAGAGAATTGTAGAGTCCTAAGTTAACTATACTTAGAGTCCTACTACAATACCTATTACTACTACTACTATAATAATAATAATAATGCAACTATAAATAATCTAATCCTAGTTGTACTATAATCTTAATAGTAATCTAATCTTAATTGTAATATAATCCTAATCGACTTCAACTAGTACAATAAGTAGCAGCATACTTGATATAAGTAGTCTAATCCTAGTTTGACTATAAACTCTACAACAGTGTTTTAAACACGTGTGTTGTAATCACGTCAGTCAGCTTCGTTGGACCAAATTAAATTGCTATTGTATTTCTCAATACACAGAGTTAATTGTATTTTTATATACAAACAAAGTTTATATTGCATCTTTGCATACAAACTAAATTGCTATTGTATTTCTCAATACACAGAGTTATTATCCATGTTTTAAAAGCTTTTCTTTATATTGCATTCATATTATTGCTTTATATTGAAATGAGTTAAGTTGAATTGAGCCCAGGTATGTTCTTTTAGTTTTTTCAAGCTTGTGTCTTGTTTTAGAATTCCCCTCGCATGCTCGTACATTCAATGTACTGATGCCAGTTGATCTGCATCTTTTATGATGCAGATACAGGTAAACAAGATCAGCATCCAGCGCATCGTTGACTCTAGTTGAGCTTCAGAGTTTTTGGTGAGCCTCCTTCCTTGTGGAGGACCCCCTTTTATTACTTTATCAGTTAGTTCATTAGGATGTCGTGGGTCTTGTCCCGACGTCCATCTCAGTTGTTAAAGGCTTCATAGACAGTTAGTTGATGTTAGTCTTGAGTCATTCCATTTCAGTTTTTATATTGAGACTTGAGTTGCCATGTTGGCCAATTGAATTTTAATCTTTAAAGCATTCTAAGTTATTCATTGAGACAGTTAGTTTGACTGTATTTCAATACTTTCTTTTATCATGAGTAAGTCTTCCGCTAAGAGTTAAGCCAGACCAAGGGTTCGCTTGGGGCAAGAAATAGTTCTCGAGTGTCAGTCCCGCCCAGGGTGTAGGCTCAGGGCGTGACAAACTCAATCATATTCCTCTCCTTATTTTCACTTTGGGAACTTTTATTGTTCAGAGAACCTGGTCCATATTGACTATTCTGAGAACCTGTTCCCTGTCCAACAGGCTTGAAACTTGTTTCTCTGGAGTTAATGTTGTTGTTTCCTCTTCCCTTGCCTTTTTGAGCAGATAATACCATGTTATGATTTTGTTGTGGCACCTCTTCTTCATCTTCCCTTATATCAATACTCGTGAGAGCATAAAAAAATTGATCAAGGGTGGAATATGATGCCTTACCTAATATGATAGTCCTAAAGGTCATGTATTTGAGACCTAAACCTCTAGCAAAATTAATTACTTTTGTTGCTTGAATATAAGCTTTTTTCAAGCATTCCAACATCTCATTGGCAGTTGAGCAGCCCACAATTAGGTATATGTTTCCTTCGGTCAAGGTGCCTGAGATCCAACTCCTTAGTAACACATCTTTCTCCTTCCAATCATCAATGGTGCCACTATCTTTTGCATCATTCTCAACCTCTACAACTTTCCCAGCAGTCTGTCCAGTGGAATAACTACTTTTACTTGGTTCATTCTCTGTGATGAGATATGTTTGATTCATCACGTGAATCAATTGGGATATTTATGTCCTCCATATGAGGCAGTTTGTTGGCTTAAGATTAATGGAGCAAGCGACAATGAGTTGGTGAAGTGAGGAAGTCGACATAGTGTTGGTAGAAGTGGTCATTGCAATTTAACGTGTGGATTTTTTTTTATCAATACTCAGAGAGCGGAAGAGTTTTTATGCTCTGATACCATTTAAAAATATGGCACTTGAGAACAGCCTAGTCGATATAAGTGGACTAATCCTAGTGTGACTCTAAACTATACGACATTGTTGTAATCACGTTAGTCAGTTTCGTTGGACCTGTTCCTTCGACATGTTTCAATCATCAACTTTCTTTTTCTTCAACACGTCAATCAGCTTCGTTGGACCTGTTCCTTTGACATGTTCCAATCATCAGCTTCGTTGGACCTGTTCCCTTGACATGTTCCAATCATCAGCTTCGTTGGACCTGTTCCCTTGACATGTTCCAATCATCAGCTTTCTTCTTCTTCAACACTTCGACCTATTCCTTTGACATGTTCCAATCATCAGTTTCTTTCTTCTTCAACAGTACACTCGTTGTACTCCACCAAAAGAACAGAAAAAAAACACAAATAGGGATCAGTACAAGGAAACATGTACTGAGTAGATATCATTGGCCGACTCGAAATAGAAATCTATATGCATAAAGTAATAGTATAAAATCAACTATAGCGCTTAGCAGGTGGCAAACAACAAACAACGTGAACAAGTAACAACAGTAACAAAGCCAGTATGTAATCAATCAACACTATCAAGAACACACATGAGGACTCAGGCCTCCCTACCACGCTCTTTTGGGAAATGAGATTGAGAACATTTAAGCGATTTTGACATGTTTCCTTTAGTGTTACCGTGCCGGGACGTGACACTTGATCCAATAATATCATGCCGGCTCGTGGCACTAGATCCAAATATATCGTACCGGCTCGTGACACCTGATCCAAATATATCGTATTAGCTCGTGGCACCCGATCCAAATATAATGTGCCAGTTCATGGCACCTGATCCAAATGTAATGTACCGGTTCGTGGCACCTGATCCAACAACATAGTTAATTCATCATTATTTATCATCACTTTCCACTTCATTACTAATATTTTATCAAGTCTTCTTTATTTAATGCATCACTTTAATAGAACAAGTTCAGGATTATGGATTTCGCGGTCTTGGGATTACAGATCAATCTCAACAACACATGAATTATCCAAACCACAACAACCAATTTCATTCTTTATAATATCTTTTTTCCTTCTCATTTTTTTATTTTATTTTAGTTTACTTTACGACTTATTGATTATATTTTATTTTCTCCCTAAAATTACATCAATCGAGCATCTTTGTGACAAGTTCATTCTTTCAATTTTGGTTAATCTCCAACTTATCTAAGGTAAGAATCTCCTTGATTAATCGAATTGACCTATGAAGTTTGTAAGCATCTATCGTTAATCGAATTTGTCTTTTACAACGTTTTAGCATAGAGTTAATATCTCAAAAGGTCACTCAATTTTGATAATTTATCTAGTAAAGTCATTGAACTTTATTTTGCATCAATAAAATCGCTCAATCAAATTTATCATTAAAAAAGTTGACAAAGCAAAATAAATTGTGTTTATGCCATATAAATATAAACTTTATAAATATATAAAATTAAAGAAAACTTATGAAATTTTTTTTTATTGATAAACTTAATTAGTGAAAACTATATTATGGTATTAACAAAAATCCTCTGCCTTATCGTAGCAATAGGGGGCAATAACAGTAATTATTTTTCGATTAGATTCAATTTAAATTCTGATGGCTGAAAAGTGGAGGAATGAAAATTGTCGATAATACGAAATTTGGACAGTTATAAGCGTATCTAGAGGAGGTTCCGTGGGTTCACGTGAACCCATGCTCCCCTCTCTAGATTATATATAGTAGTGTTATATTTTTTAAAAAGTATTTAAATATAGAGGTAGAAACCCACATTAAAAGTAGCATATAAATATGATGGTGATTAGGTGCACCTCTCTAAGTACATATAGAATTTTAAATCTGATATATCTATCTTATTTTTGTTAGTAACATCCCTCCAAGTGGTTATCGATAATACTTTAGGCGTTTCAATCAATTATTTTATTTTCAAGTGTGTAATATTGGAAATTCCTAAAATAAACTTAGCACGGTAAATTTTTTATATAATAAATCAAATGTGTATATTGAAATTTACAACTAGTAGCATTATATATGTTAGACCTATAATTTTTAAAATTTAACAATTTAGTGTTAAAAACGTAAATGTCAAACCGATCAAATTTATATCTTAGATGCATCTCTTCATAAAAGTGCATCCATCCTTCCAAAATCCTGAATACGCAAGTTCAATATCGTCACAATATATCTTTTACAGTAACAAGGTTTTCTTCGATTGAATTGCCATGGATGCTTTTGGGTGATGCTAAACACACCCAAAAGCCTTTAGCGACATTGGTTCTAATGACACTTAACTAATGCCGGTAAAGACTTAAGCACTCTTTATTAATGTTAATATTTAATGCCGCTAAAAGTTGTTTTTATTGTAGTGACATCTCAATTTATTTATAAATTCTCCTTAAAAAATCATATTTTTTAACCCCCTGAATATTAGTTTTAATTTTTCAAATATATTAAATGTTTATCCATTTTTGTTCTTTCTATTACTCAGTTGAATTGTAACTTCTTCTCTGAATTTGACAATGGTTTTGTTTTATTTTTGTGATGGTTACAGTGATTCAGTGACTAAAACCTTGATTTAGGAGAGGAAATGGATGGTGCTATATTTTTTTTAATAATAACTTAAGTTAAGTGATTTTATTGATAGAAAAATTCAAGTGGAGTGAATTTATTGATACAAATAAAGTTTAATGATTTAACTAGATAAATTATTAAAGTTGAGTGACTTTTTAAGATATTAACTCTTTTAGCATATAAATATCACTTTTAGGTCTCCTCTTGGCCTTTTGACTTTACTTCATTGTTAATAGGTTTAATATGAGAAAATTGAAAATAGCGAAATCATATTTTAAATATAAATTTGGTGTTTATCTGCGAAGTCGCATTTTAAATATAAAGTTTACTAACCCTCACAAATAATTGTAGCAGTGATTTTCATAAGTCCTACAGTTACATATATTACAATTGATTTGCAGTGTTTTTTCGAAGACAATGATTTTTTAGGATGGTTATAAACCTCTGTTAGTTATTTTATCAAATTCTGAGTACATTCATTTTGTGACAGTTGTCACCTCCATCAAAATTGGAGTCAATATATATTTTAAGGATTGTAAGAGCCCATTTGCTTAAAAGTAGCTTATAAGTAATAAATAAAAAGTTAAACTAGAATGATTTTTAAGTCAAAAAATTAAAAGTAGGGGGATACCTACTTTTGGTTTTTGATTTATTTTAAGTCATTTTAAACTTATTTTAAGTCATTTTGTGGCTAGCCAAACACTTCCTAGCTTATTTTAACTCATTTTTTCACTTATTTTAAGTTTTTTTTTTTTTATACTTTCCAAACACTTTAAGAAGTCAAAAACCGACTTAAAAGTAGGTTTGACCAACTTTTAAGCCAATCCAAACACCCTCTAAATCTCTTGAGACACTTGAATGGAAAAAAATGTAACTCATGTACAGTCAAAATTGGAGTCAAAATATATTTTAAGGATTGTAAATCTCTTGAAATACTTGAATGGAAAAAAAGTAACTCATGTACCATCAAAATTGAAGTCAAAATATATTTTAAGGAACGTAAATCTCTTGAAAATTACATAATATGCAATTCATTTATAGACTTAACTTAACCACGAAGTAAAAAAAAAATTATCGCCTATAAATTGCGCGACTTTCTTCTCAATGTTTTTCAAGCTTTTTCAGTTAAACCAGCTTTTTTCCAAAAGTTTTTATAAGGACAAAAAATAAAATTATACGCCGACAAGATACTGAAACAATGATGACAGAGGCAACTTTCAAAATGGTAATGAAAAATCCTGTCAAGAAATCACGTAAACAATCATTGATAACAGGAGATCAGTTTGTCATTTTGGCTTGTTCCCCAAATGGCAAACAATTTTTCTATGATTCCTCTAAAATTTCTCACAAAATAGATAGGTCTCTAATTCAAAAAGTGAAGAAGGTTGTTGCTGCTAAAAGATGATGTGAAGGCTAGGTCATTGAGTCATTGGAGAAGAATTTATCAAATCTTATTTTATTTAATTTTGGTTTGTCGGTTAAGTCCATTTGTTTCGATATCTAAGTCGTTTTATGGGTCGATTGTTGTCCTTTAATTTGCAGTCATTTTATGATGTATTTTCTCTTCTCTCTTAGGGTATTTTAATAAAATGAACTCTTCTCTATTAATAATTGTGACTTAAACTCATGAAATAAATAGTTTGATGTATTTCTTGATGATATCATTTTTTAAAATAATTAAGCTACTTAACTGTGTGAAAACTCTATGAAGTGACAGATTCACTATTTCTTTAAAAAGAAATAAAAAGAGGATTATCTACAAAAAATTTACCAGGTAAAAAGTTTTATTTTTAATGGTATAATTAAAAAGTGTTTAATTCGCATCAGGTTTCCTTCACCCACTTTTAAGCATGTTCACGGAAAAATGTAAAATCACCAAACTTAAATTAAAATCGAATTAAAATGATATTTTATTATTTTGATTTGAATTTTAATTTTGAAAATCGATAATTTAGTTTAATTGTAATTCAAGTAAGAAGTAATGAAAAAAGATGAACCAAATCACCCCTCCCTCTCTCTCTCTCTCTCTATATATATATATATATATATATATATAAACATCTGGTCATATTATGCATATGTCAATGCAAACCTCTGCTTCCGGAGCCAAAAAGGTAAGAAAAAATTGCCAAAAATTCCAAAAGGTTAATAAAATTAATTTTAAAACCAAAAAGATCAACTTTGTAACGGTCAATTTAACGTCGTCCAAATTAGGACAGTAGCCGCAAAGCGCAAAGTTCCATGCGTCTTACAAGGAACAATTTAACTTCAAGATACAGACGGCTAAGGCGCATGGAAATTGCGACTTCCTTGTAAATATAAACAAAATAATTTACTTCATCTTCTACACTTGTCATTCAAACCCATCCACTTATGTTGTGAAACTGCCACCTTTCTCTTTTTCTTTCTCATATTCTAAACCTAACTCATTTTCTTTAACCCCTATCAAATAATCATTAATTTATGTTAATTATTTGTAATTATATTATTTATTGATAAAATCACTTGAAATAAAAAAAGTAATAAAAATGAAATTACATGTAATTGTAACGACCGGGTTCCGTCGTTATAGAAAAGTCAACGGGAAAAAATTTGGGTCAAAAAACTTTTTCCTAGTAACTTGGAATTTTCCAACCTAGTCTAGATTTGAACGAAATCGGAGTCATTAAGGTGTAGGAAAATCTGGTAACAATCGGGTGATTTAATTATGATTTTGATTATATGAGTAGATAGATAAGTCGTTAAGGAACCCGTACGACTTTACAAAATTGAATTCGGGTGAGTAGAACTCCCAAAATCAATCTTAGCATGAATGGTATTTTCTGAACGTCGTTGGTTAAAGGTGTATTGTGAAATGGGGGTCTTGGAATTATTAAAAAATAGCTCACTATTTCGTGCAAGCCGCTTTGGCGGGGCCGCTATAGCGGGATGAGGGCTGTTGTGGCGGGCCAGACGCGACTTAAAGTCATAAATAAACCCCAAAAACGTCTTTATTCTACACTTTTTGGTTTTTAGACCAGGCGATTCTTGGCAGTTTTCCACCATTTTTAAGGCTAAAAGTAAGATTTTAACTCCCCGAATTCGTTTTTCGATCCGTAGAACGTAATCTAATGGGTAATTATCGATGGGAGAGGGTTTTGATCTAGAAACTGTTGACACCCAATTTTGACCCTCCCCGATAATATTGTTTTAAGGTTTTCAGACGGTTTGGTTCTTTTGTTTAAATTAGTCACTTAGTTTTCTTTCTTTTTTTAGTTTTAAATCATGTGAATGGTTGTTCTAGTTATGTCTTAAAACAAATAGTCTTGCTAGTCTGTTGGGTTTAACAGTTAAATGTTAGTTTTCGTTTGGTTGTTTGTTTGTAGATGATTTATGTTTTGATAGGCCTAAGTTTGATCTCCTTATTGTGAAGTTGCCCTTTGTGCGAAAGTTCAAGTCATTTTAATTTCTAGTGGCATTCGTGAAATGGTGTTGTGTCTTGATCCATGTTAATTAAAATACTCTTGCATCATGTATTGTTTTGATGGCATTGTTCTGTTCTCACTTTGTTGAACTAGTATCCATGTTTGTCATCATGTGTATAGAGAGTATAGATTGTATTAGGCGGTAGTGCATTTAGTCGTTTTGATCGTAAATGCTATCTTGGAATCGTGTTCTTCAAATAGCATGCTTGCAAATCTGTTTATGTCTAATTTTTCTTTGAAAAAAAAATAAAATTATTTTACTTGTCCCCCGATTTGTTGGTTGCGCGATTATTTTAGTTTTAGAATGTAGCTCAGAATGTTTGTTTATCTTCCTCTATTTTCTAAAGTATGGCTCGATTTACTTTGATGTTATTTAATGGTCGAAAAATCTGGAAATTTCAGTCTTGATTCTAGTCACCTTTCACCCTCGTATCCATTTTACGATAGATTGTTTCCTCATAATCTATGTTTTCTTTGGTATCATGTGAATATAAATTTCTTTTCGGCATAAGTTAGCAGTGTGCTATTAGCATCTCTCTGTGTGCCCCCTTTATTTGGTCATTATGCATTTCCATCTTTTGTTTTGGAATATTGTTTGATGCCTTAATCTCTTGAATTTCATGGATTAGCTCGACCAAGGTAGTTTATTTAATTCCTAGTGGATTGAAGATATTTTAGCATAATTTGGCAAGTCTTGATGTTTAAAATCAGTAACACTGCGTGATGATTTCTTGTGGCATAACTATGTTTATCTCTAATTTTTCTTGCCAAATAACTTGGTCACATGGGTTTCTACTTCTGTTAAATCTTTTAGTCACATGAGTTTTTTTTTATTTCGATTAAATCTGCTAAAGGATGTGCATTCATCCTAAAATGGGTCTCAGTGATCAGTTTAATTGCAGTCTTTTCTCTTACATTTAATATTGTGCTAATAATCTGTAATGCTTGTTTGACCCTTATGTATTGTGTTTTGTTGGTTTTATTATTCCATCTTTTTTTTTAAAAATAAAAAAACTGATCCTTATCTATTTGTCCTTTATGTGAAATGATATAGTTATATTTTGTTTTCTAGCGCATAGATTGAATTTTTGTTGGTTGACTATATTAGCCTAATCTTACTACTCTTTGACATTATTTGAAGGAGGGGGACTGTGTGTTAATAATGTTTTTACCAATTTGAGGTCAATGGTAGTCTAGTTCAATCATGTATTCGGGATGTCGTTAGTTTCTTTTTTCCGGATTGTTGTTTCGAAGTGTTTTTATTGCTTTCCGTTTCTCTTATGAATCACTATGAGTATTACTTACGCATTTTATTTCTTTGCATGTGAAATCTATCCGAGTTCATCATGGACTCCATTTTACTTCACCGCATTTCGAGAGAGCCATAAAGGCTCAAATTCCTTCTTTCCGAGTTAGCCAGCTATTAAATCGACGTACATGTCCCGGAGTTGAAAGAATATTAAGCAAATCGGGAAAATGAGAAAGGAGGCCAAAGGTCCACTCTTAATTCCAAAAAAATGTATTTTTTTATTTTGGGCCTAAGCCTTTGTCATTTTATTTATTATTATTTTGTTAGAATTTAGAACAGGAGAAAGATGGGCCTAAGACCCAAAGAAATAAAATTCAATTTAGTCTAGGACAGGTATGAAGGTGGCAAAAATTGGGCCGAAGGCCCAAAACAAAAATAGGCCCAAGTACTGGTCCAGGCGGACAGGAAACCAGACTTGGGCCCAAATTTCCCTCTTTACTTTATCATTTTATATTTGTTTACTTGTTATTAATCTCAAGGTTATTACAATTTAATTTCCCCGACAGACGGCTATTCTGAACCAATTTTCTAAAAAAAATGACTAATTAAGAACTCATTTCCCTTTACCTTAAAACTTAATTTTTTCAAAATATTTAACTGGTATAGTGTCTTAATAATTCCCCCTTTTTCCCTTAAAATGGTCCTAACTATAAAATTGCTCAATTCAAGTTAAGTCAAATAAATTTAGCCAAATAGTTAATTGTCGGATAACCGCATATTAGCGGGCATTTCGGGTGCTTTCAAACCCTTCCCAAAATGCTAATAAGAACCCCGAACCCCTCTATTAGTTTTCAATAGATTTACTGTTTTGATCTATTGGAAAAAATAGTTTTCTTAATTTCCTTTAAAAATTAAGTGGTCACTCTTAAAACCAGTCTAATTAATATTTTAGATAAAATAGAATGACGACTCTGTTGGGGACTTAAATGGTTCTAACCTTAAGATTAATTATTTGGCTATGTGTTTAAACTGTATACTTGTTTAAATTATCGTATATTATATAAAATTGTGACATTCATGGCATTCGATTCAGCCAAATGGCAAATAGATTACATTAGGAAAAAAAGTGATTGTGTGGCTTACCACGGTTGTCCTTCAGAAAAACACAAGTCGAATTCTTACAAAGTGATAAACCAATAGTTGGCTTGTGGTCATCCAACGTCGTTTATTATTCTTCACCCCGTTGTTTGTCCGAATCGGGTAGCCGTCATTTCTAAACCAATTCTAGTCAACCTAGAGTAGAGCGAAACAAAATCCAAATCTAAGCATTAGCCTAAGACGACTTAATACCCAAGACGTATTAAGTCCATTAGTAAAACCGCCAAAAATCATGTCCAAGGTCCACGACCTAACGACATATCATATTATTTAACATTTGAAAGATGTATGTGTGGAAACCTGATTGTTACCTGTTTGGGGGGGAATCTTAACCGGGTTTTATTTGGAGGTATGGTTCAGTTTCCCAAATTTGACATGGTTGTAAGGGCTCCAAATATGCTCAAGTTATGGTACAACGACCTCAACGCACTTCACAGAAGGGACCTCAACAAATATGTAGGGGCCTTAACAGAGCTCATCAATATGGTCGGATGGCCTAAACTGATTGAAACCATCATCGGCTATTGGGACAATGAAAAAATGGTATTCCGATCTGGAACCATCGAAATCATTCCAACCATTGAGAAAATTTGGGATGGCATAGACACAGTAGGTACAGGGATTGAACGAAGAGTGAGAAAATAGTAGGACATCCTAATCCCGAACAAGCCTACTGTCGAAGATATTACAAAATGGCTCGGATTAAGAAAATATTGTGCACATTGGCCCTTGGGTCAAGCATCGCTTTCAGAGATCTCTATATCAGGTTTGGGCATGCAAGCTTCTACTCAAATCATAACCAAGAGTTCAGAGTTACTTTCAGAGAATGGGATGGGATCAGACCCTGGCATTCGCTATTGCATTATTGGGTACTATGGTTTTTCCCCAAGGCCCGAGCCTCAGTATCAACACCTGGATATTTATACTCGCGAACACTTTGTTCCATGGGTGTGAAAACCAGGGGGAAGTGAAGTATTATCCCATCACGCCTGTCATCATATCCGACATATACCATGCTTTGAGAAAATGCAAAGAAGGACATCGTTACTTTCAGGGTTGTAACCTCCTCCTCCAATGGTGGATAATGAGTCATTTGATGAAGGGACGCGAGACTCAAAAGCTCTATTCCCTCGATGAGCATAATGCTCTAAAGAATTTGAATGTTATGTTGTTCTGGGAAGATTTGGAAAAAAGGAGAACCAGAGAAAGAGGGGCTCAGATTTTCTCCGAGTTGAGAGAAGAAGATATTCAGTAGATGTTTGACCGTTTCATCTCGAAAGATGTCATAGTACGGGGCGAGAGATAACTCGTGCTTCCTCTACCAGGTATTCAGGGTATCCACCCGTATGCACCCATCCGGTTTGTGAGGCAGTTTGGGAAAAGACAAACTACGCCTCCAAACGCATACTACCGTATTTATGTGTTTGACATCGGGGATGAAAGAGTGCTTGAGGTTTCAGAGATGCTGAAGGAATGGAAAAAAGCATTGCGAATGAACAAAGACACCATTGCCGCGGATCAGTTCAACGCCGGGTATGATGAAACTTACAAAGCTTGGTTGAAACATAATCTGCAAGGTATCTCCTTCCCAGTTCCAAACATTTACCGCAATGTGGAGGACAAAGAGTCCAAAGCTTTGATAAGATTAAGAGAGGTAAAAAGGAAAGCTAAGGAAATGCACAATGAATTTCTTCGAAAGTAGGAGGAGGATAAGTACTCCCTCGAGAGCGTAACTCGAGAATTAGAAAGCTTGAGAAGCGATTTGGGAGAGCTCAATTTATGGTTTGGAGATAAGAAAAGTGGAATGTGTCTCGAAGACTTGGAAGATAAAGGTCGCTGGAGCGACGGATACTTCCTAATGATTCAATATAGGATTCAGAATCTCATGGCACAGAACAAGAAGAGCAGATCAGAAGCCGGGCCATCGGGGACATCTTAGTGGACTGCACCCCTGCGTGGGTTTTTCTATGTGTACTTGTTGTTATTTACCCCTGCGTGGGTTTTTCTATGTGTACTTGTTGTTATTTACCCCTGCGTGGGATTACCTTTCTTGTATTTTGGTACTCTTTTCAAATGACCCCTGCGTGGGACTTTTCTTTTATGCCTCTCGTTTATTCGCTACTTCACCTACTTATTTGCGCTTTTTCAACATCATTTTATATGCGAAATTCGCTTTGGGGTAACAAAATGGTTCAATTCTACACATACATCTTTCAAATACGCTAGGCCTACCATTGGTGCAAAAGGGCCCCCTACTTGTTTAGGACGCGCGTTAGCCGCTTGTGTTCTTTAACTATTTATGTGATATTGTTGCTTTGAATGAGGATATTTTAGCCCACTCCTTTTCAAAAAAATTTGAAAAAATCTCTACAATACCACATACAAGTCACTACCAAATGTCCAACCAAAATTCCAGGAGTGTTGAGTTTCTCAGCCAGAAATAAAATCCTACCACCAAATCCTAAAACATTACTCTATCATCTCAGGAAAGGTAAAATTGTTGCAAAGATGGAAAAACGCAAGAATGTCGAGGTGGAGACGACACATGAGAATTTAAGGATGAAATTGCGCCGATTCAAACAAGAGATTCGAAAGATGGGAGAAAGAAGAATAGAAGTAGAACTAGCAACCGCAGCTATGCAAGCCAAAAGTGCAGCACTAGACGCGGAGTTAGCGGCTAAGATGGCAAGATATACTACCATGAACGAGGAGATGGTTGCTAGGCGGAAGGAACATGATGTCTTCCACAATGATATAACCATGAGGCTTCAGAAAATACACGGAAAATGCTCTTTCTTTAATCAAGAAACCAATAGTGGTCTTGAAGACATTCACCCTGGAGCTACTGAAGAAGATACTGATGAGGAAATCATCTATATCCCTCCCTTCCTAGGACATCTGAAAGGAGGAGACAAAAGGATCACTCTCCCAGCTCATAAGGGGACACATAGCGTGGGGGCAAGAGTCGTGCCGTGTGCTCTCATTTACGAGCACCTTAAGGCGTCATGCATGCTGAAGCCTCTCGAAGGAACCACTTTTGGGTTTGGGCATGAAAGCTCTCAAAAGATATATGCCTACCACCTGAACCAAAGAGGACACACTATAGAAGAATGTGTAGAGCTTAAGGCGGGAATCTGCAACCTGATCAACGGTAGGAAGATCCCGTATTTGTGGGGTGAGAACACCGTCCTTACGTGCAACCAACCGGATCCCAGTATGCCAGTCACTGAGCATACTTTGTTTTATTGTTACTACTTCACGCCTTTTAAGAAAACGTTGTTGGATATCTACAGTCAGTTGGTTCAAAAAGGGGTCTTGGCCTCTATCAGAAAGGATGACGAAGCAATCGATCCCATTGGGATTGAAATCTGGAATCCCAACCGTTATCATGACGCCATCGATCACAACATTGGAATGTGCCTCGGGTTTCGCTATGACGTGGAATCCCTCATCAACATGGGAAAGATTCAAGTTGAGTTTAGCCCCCGTGGTTAATACGGCAGTCTGAAGAAGAAGCTTTGTTGAAGGGCACCATCTATCTTTTTGGAGCTTTATTGTATGTTTTTTTTACTTTCGTTGTAATCGTCAAAAAAGTGAATGAATGAAAATGAGAATTTCCCTTTTGTATTCGAACTACGTAGGGCCTAAATTATCTTTGAGAGAAATGTAGGCAGCCTTTCAAGGCCCGGCCCCTATCTTTTTTAAATTCTTTTTCCCCCTTTCATTCTACAAGGAAACATTGAATTCACATCAACAAATGCCGAGAGATGCAGCAAGAAGACCTTAGCTCAACGCAATTTAACCTTTCTGAGTCAATAGCCCCAAAATAAAACGAGCAAATTCCTGTTTGTTCAAAAACCAGTCCCCATTATTTGTGGGTTAACATGTTCTCAAACGAAGCAACTCTTATGTGTTTATATGTCCTCTACAGGTAGTTAGAATTGTTCTGTGTTGATAAGCTGGCTGAACACCCCTATTTTACAAGATCAAAAGGCCCTACAGATTCCTTCCCCAGTCAAAGTTCTCGGAAGGGCAATTCAATAATGGGCGATAACGTTGAGGATACCGGCTTAACAGATGTTGTTGTGGCTCAGCCCATCATCACCGATCAGAATGAGTTAATTATGCAGTTGATGCAACAGATCACTGAGATGAGGGTCGAGATGCAAAGAAGACAAGATCTGTCATATTCGGGTTTTGCTTTCAATGCTACAATAGATGGAAGGCCTCGACTTCACTTTCCTCCTTCAAGTGCGGAACAGGCTCAAAACCCACCCTCCAGTCCTACTCATAACCCCTCAATCATTGACCTAACTGCCCAAAATCCCCATTATGCCTTCGCCTCTTATCAGACACCAGCCCTTCCTCAAAATACCAACCTCCAAGTGTCATTTCCTCCCCAAAATGCCAACCACCAAACTGGTCCACCCTCTCAAAACCAAAGCGTTAACAACCCGCAAACTTCCCTCCGTCACCAAAATCAACATACCAACCGCCAGACCTGCCCTTAAAACTATCAAGCCCCTCAAAATTCCCAGAGTCCTTCTGTTGCTCCACCCCTACCCCAAAAAGCCACTTTCCAAATCCCGCTCCCCAATGAGCATGACGCTAATGGTTCTGAGCTCAACCACTATGAGAAGCGAGAGAGAGAGTGGAGGTCGAAAGAAGAGGCCGCCATGCTAGATATGAAGGAAGAGATCCGAAAGGCCATGAAAGAGTTGCAGTGTATTCCTGAAGTCGCCGGTTTGAGTTACGAGGATTTATGCATCCATCCGAATTTGGACCTCCCGAAAGGGTTTAAGGTGACAAAATTTGACTTTTTCGAAGGAATAGGAAACCCCTTAGCGCACCTGAGAGCCTACTGTGATCAGCTCGTGGGAGTTGGAAGAGATGAAGTTTTACTAATTCAGCTTTTTAGCCGAAGTCTGATATGAGAGGCTCTGCAATGGTTTACGTCTCTTGAAACCAGAAAGTGACCTAGCTGGAATGCTCTAGCCAAGGACTTTATCGAACGATTTGCCTATAATGTAGAGATCGTTCCTGATCATTATTCCATGGAAAAAATGAACCAGAAATCAAATGAGAGTTACAGAGAATTTGAATACAGATGGAGAAAGGAGGCAGCTAGAGTTAGGCCTCCCATGTCTGAGAAGGAAATCATCGAAGTATTTGTGCGGGTTCAAGAGCCCGAATATTACGATAGAATCATATTGCTCGTTGGAGCAAAGTTTGTTGAGATAGTCAAAGTAGGTGAGACTATCAAAGACTGATTAAGAACCGGGAAGATTCCCCGTGTTGCTGCCTCGCTTGGATCCTCGGGTTTGTTGAAGAAGAAAAGAGAAAATGTGTCTTCTATCTCTTATGAGGGGAAAAAGGCCCCAAGGAAATCCTCGTCATACCAAGGTCGTTCTCGACCTTCACAGAGTTCGTACCTGGCTTACTATGCACAGGCTGATTACCAAAATATCCCTCCCCCCAGTTATCAAAATACACATCTCCCCCCCCCCCCCCTCCGTTATCAAAATACTCCCCCTCATATCTACCAAACTCCACCTCATCACTACCGAAACGTCACCCCCAACTGTGCTAACGTTCAGGCAAATTACCAAACCCCTCCCCCAATGTACCAAACCCCAGCTCCACTTTGCCAAAATACCCCCTCAAACTACCAAGCTCAACAGACAAATTACTAAACCAACACATATCCCAGTTATCAAGCCCCCCGTCTAAACGCTCCAAATTATCGTAAAATGCCACCCCCTCAACAAGGCAATTACGATCCCCCCCTCGTCCTGTATTTGAGAACAAGCCTACTAGAAATTTCACTTCACTCATCGAAAGCCGAACAAAACTATTCGAGCGATTAACAACAGGAGGATATATTCATCCAGTGGGGACCAAGCCGGTTGACACTAGCTCAAAGCTTTACAGACCTGACCAGAGGTGCGCATATCACTCCAACGGTGTTGGGATTGATATCGAGGACTGTATCAACCTAAAGCACAAGATCCAAGATCAGATTGACTAGAAAGTGGTCTGTTTCCAGACAGTCGCGCCCAATGTCAACAGAAACCCTTTGCCAAATCATGGAGGCATCACTATCAATATGATAGAGATGGATGAGGATTGGTGCATGACGAAGGCAATAGTTCCGATTACTCCTGGTGAATTGGAAATGGTTGTAGCTTCGTTAAGCATTAGAGAGAAGAAAAAGTTTATGATTCTGACACCAGAGAAGGTTGTTGCCTTGGTACCACGTGAAACTCTTGACCGACCAAAGTTTATGATTGAAACGACTGTTACCCAAGGCATGACCAGATCCGGCAGGTGCTATACACCAGAAGAGTTAGCCCAGGGAGTGCAGAAAAAAGATCAGTCTAAAAGGCCAATTAGTGAAGCTGAAGTAGAGGAGTTCTAGAGAAAGATGGAATCGAAAAATTACTCGATCGTGAAGCATCTGGAGAAAACACCAGCTAAGATTTATGTGTGGGCCCTGCTGATGAGTTCACAACTGCATCGGCAAGCTTTAATGAAAGCTTTGGATGACACTGATGTACCCGTGGGTACTAACAGTGATAATCTGGTAGCCTGATAAATCAAGTTGTTCGAGGACACCGAATCAGTTTCTGTGACGAAGAATTTCCCTTTGAAGGTAAGATGCACAACAAAGCTCTGCATGTCAACATTATGTGTCGAGACAAGATAATAAATCGCGTCTTGGTCGATGACGGATTCGATCTTAATATTTGCCCACTTCGACTCTAAGGCATCTGGAATTCGACTTGGGAAAGCTTCACCAGAACCAAGTCAATGTGAGGGATTTTGATGGAGTGCAAAGAGACATATTGGGTCCTGTAAACTTGGATTTTCAGGTGGGTCCCACGGAATTCAACGTGGAGTTCCAGGTGTTGGATATCAACACCAGTTACAATTTGCTTTTGTGAAGACCGCTTATCCACATGGCTGGGGTTGTGCCTTCTACCCTTCACCAACTAATGAAATTTGTTTGGAAGGACCAGGAATTGGTCATTTATGGTGAAGGGAGCCATTTCAATGGGTATGCACCGATAGTCGATGATATCTCTCGAGGTTGTAATTTCTACACGGTGGAGCTGGTAAATGCCACCGGTGATAACTTGGCTCCACAACCTCCTATGCCTTCTGTGTACAAGATGATTGCTAATGTTATGCTCCGGAGCGGTTTTGAACCAAGTTTCGGATTGGGAAAACATTTTCAAGAAATTGTCGAGCCTGTCCAAATCCCTGCCAAAGGAGCAAAGTTTGGTTTGGGGTATGTCCCAACAGATGATGAAGCAGAGATGAAGAACAAGAGTGTTGATCAAGCATTGGCCAGGCCAATTCCTCATCTGTACCAATCATTCCCGATGCGAGGATATGTCAATAATGATGGTCTCAAGGAAGGAATCTAGGCCTTTTTTAGGAGATTGATGCAGTCATCGAGAAAGAGGCTGGGACATTAGGCATCCGTGATGCAGAACCTGATGAGCAATTACAGAATTGGACCTCCACAACACTCCTGATTTCCCGCTCATCTAGGTAGAAAGGACATGTATTTTTGTTTATTTTTAAAAATCGGTGGTAGTCCAGAAGAGACCCGAGACCCACCCTTTATGTAGTTGTTTTTTGTTTGAAGTTTTTAAATTCCCTCGTGATTTTAAAAAGGCAAAATGGCCCTTGACCGTGGCCAAAGTTTGTGCTTGTTTTTAAATTTAAATGAAAGCCTATTTTATCAAAATTTGTTTATTTATCTATTTATATTTTACTTTCCTAACTTTGTTTGTTTATAATTTCAGTAATATTAATTTAAAACCTATCAATGTCATGTCATGAATCGAGTGAACAAAATGAGGCAGGTGATGATGAGTGCGAGGAATATGAAGAATAAAATGAGGTACCCGAACATGTTGCTGAAGAGTTTCAACAATTCGAGAATTAGCACAAGCCGAATTTAGAAGAAACCAAAATTGTGAATCTCGGAGATGAGGAATGTGTGAAAGAAGTAAGAATCAACGTTCATCTGACTGAAGCTCAAAGAATCAGCATCCATCTGACTGAAGCTCAAAGAAGGGACCTGGTTCGTTTGCTTAGAGAATACATTGATTTATTTGTCTGGTTTTACAAAGATATGCCAGGGTAGAGTACGAATATGGTATCCCATAAGTTATCGATTAATCCAGATTTCAGTCCTGTAAAACAAAAAACTCGGAAGTTCAAGCCTAAGTTGAGTTTAAAGATCAAAGAAGAGATTACCAAACATAGTGGAAGTGACGCAATATCCGACTTGGTTAGCCAATGTTGTTCCGGTTGCCAAGAAAGACGGAAAGATCAGGATTTGCGTTGACTATAGAGATCTCAACAAAGCAAGCCCAAAAGATAATTTTCCATTACCAAACATCCACATTCTCATTGATAATTGTACTAAGCATGAGATGCAGTCATTTGTGGATTGTTATGCAGGTTACCACCAGATCCTGATGGATGAAAAGGATGCATAAAAGACAGTTTTTATTACGCTTGAGGTGTATATCATTATCGGGTGATGCCGTTTGGTCTCAAAAATACCTGTGCCATTTACATGAGGGCTATGATGACCATTTTTCATGATATGATTCACAAAGAGATCGAGGTGTATGTAGATGATGTCATAACCAAGTCCCGCGAGAGTTCAGATCACTTGACTCACTTGAGAAATTTATTTGATCGTCTACGCCGATACAATTTGAAGTTAAATCTTGTCAAATGTGCTTTTAGAGTGCCAGCTGGAAAGTTATTGGGGTTTATAGTCAGTAGAAGGGGCATTGAGCTTGAACCGTCTATAATCAAAGCGATTCAAGAGTTACCTCCTCCGAAGACCAAGAAAGAGGTGATTAATTTCCTGGAAAGGTTGAATTACATTAGCCGATTCATAGCCCGATCCACCGTAGTATGCGAGCCCATATTCAAGTTGTTCAAAAAAAATGCCTTGACCAAGTGGACCGAAGAATGTCAAACTGCTTTTGATGCCATCAAAAAAAAATTGTCTGATCCGCCGGTGTTGGTTCCTCCACGAGAAGGTAGTCCATTGTTACTATATTTGTCTGTCACGGATAATGCATTTGGATGCGTGCTTGGTCAACATGACGAGTTTGGGAAGAAGGAGCGAGTCATTTATTACCTGAGCAAGAAATTCACTCCATATTGGGCTCATTACACTCTTTTAGAGAGAAGATGTTGTGCTTTGACTTGGATTGCTCAAAAATTGAGACATTATGTGTCTTCTTATACCACATATCTTATCTCCCGAATGGACCCATGGAAGTATATTTTCCAAAAAGCAATGTCGATCGGGAAGTTGGATAAATGGAAAATGCTTTTGAATGAGTTTCATATTGTGTATGTGACCCAGAAGGCGATAAAAGCACAAGCCTTAGCCGATCATCTTGCAGAGAATCCAGTTGATGAAGAGTATGAACCGCTCAAGACTTATTTTCCTGATCATCCTCGTTTGTGGGTGAAGATATTTTTGAGGCATACCCTGGTTGGAGAGTATTCTTTGATGGAGAGGCAAATCACTAAGGAAGAGGTATCAGAGCAGTCTTAGTGTCAGAATCTAGCCAGCACTATCCTATGGCGGCTAAACTCCGATTTGATTGCACGAATAACATGGTAGAATACGAAACTTGTATCCTTGGTTTGAAGATGGTCATTGTTATGAATCTTCACGAGTTGGTGGTTATTGGAGATTCAAATTTGCTGATTCATCTGGTTCAAGGAGAATGAGCTGTGAAAAACCCAAAGATCACATCGTATGTGCAATATATACGAAGGTTGTGCAAGAGATTTTGCAAGATCGAATTCAGGCACACTCCCAGGACACAGAATGAGTTAGCTGATGCTCTTGCCACTATCACATCAATGATTAAATATCTAGCTACAAGTTATATTGATCTAGTAGATATAGAGGTAAAATAGCAGCATGTCCATTGTTCACATGTTAAAGCGGAACCAGACGGTTTGCCTTGGTATTTTGACATCAGGAAGTATTTAGAGACCGAAACTTATCCTGAAAATGCAACGTTTAACCAGAAGAAGTCGATACGCCGTATGGCCCTCAATTTCTTTGCAAGTGGAGAAATCCTTTATAGGAGGACTCCAGATTTAGGTCTTCTCAGATGTGTTGATGCTAGTGAAGCTGGAAAGCTTCTTGAACAAATACATGCCGGAATTTGTGGTACTCACATGAATGGGCTCACTTTGGCAAGAAAGATCCTCCGAGCCAGTTATTTTTGGATGACTATGGAGCATGATTGTCGTAAGTTTGCGCAGAAATGTCATAAATGTCAGGTGCATGGCGATTTGATTCGAGTGCCGCCTCACGAACTTAAGGCTATGAGTTCACCTTAGCCTTTTGTAGCTTGGGGTATGGATGTCATTGGTCCAATAGAGCCAGCCACCTCTAACAGACATAGATTCATTTTGGTTGCCATTGACTACTTTACCAAGTGGGTGGAAGCAGCTTCATGTAAGTCGGTGACCAAGAAGGTTGTTGCTGATTTCGTTCGCAACAATCTGATATGTAGATTTGGAGTGCCAGAATCCATCATTACTGATAATGGAGCGAATCTCAACAGTCACTTGATGAGAAAGATATGAACAATTCAAGATTACTCACCGAAACTCAACCGCCAATCGTCCCTAAATGAATGGAGCCGTAGAAGCCGCCAACAAGAATATAAAGAAGATTTTGAGGAAAAATGATTGATAATCGCAGAGGTTGGCATGAGATGTTGCAGTATGCTTTGTTGGGTTACCGAACGACTGTCAGAACATCAGTTGCAGCTACTCCATATTTTCTAGTATATGGAACAGAATTAATTATACCTGCAAAAGTTGAAATACTTTCATTGAGAATAATCCAAGAAGCTGAATTGAGTTATGTTGAATGGGTTCGCAAGCAGATTGATCATTTAACAATAATTGATGAGAAGAGAATGGTTGTTATTTCTCATGGTCAACTTTATCGACAGAGAATGATTCGTGCTTTTCACGAGAAAGTAAGAGCCAAGATATTTGAAATTGGTCAGTTAGTTCTCAAACGCATTTTCCCTCATCAGAATGAGTACAAAGGGAAATTTGCACCAAATTGGCAAGGACCCTACATGGTTCGCAAAGTGTTATCTGCAGGTGCCTTGGTCATATCGGAGATGGATGGCACCGAATGGGCGAAACCGATCAACTCAGATGACGTCAAGAGATATTATGTGTGAAGTTTCAGCTTGTATTCTGTCATTTCTTTGTAATCGTTCTATTTGTTTGTAATCGCTTTGTTTTAAACTTTATCCCTCTTTGTAATTAACTACGTCTAACCTGAATTCTCAAGAATGAGATACGTCGGCGGCCTATGCTGGCCTCGGTCACCCTCTTTATAATTTTTAATATTTCTTTGTACTTGAACTACGTTCAACCTGAATTCTCAAGAATGACATACGTAGGTGGCATATGTCAGCCTCGGTCGGTTCCTTATTCAAATCTCTTATTTTTGTTAATCCCGAGAGGGAAACTACGTTTGACCTGATTCCTGCTTCAACGGGATACGTAGGCGCCACAACGGCTCGGTCATGTCTCCCGTAAGATTTCTATCTTTATTTGCGATAGCAACTGGGATAGAATTTTTGAGAGGGACTCAAAAATTCTCAAGAAAAAGATCTCTCCAACAAAGTCGAGACTGAAGTTACTTTGAGATTTGCAACTGCGACAGAAATTTTTAGAGGATCTCAAAATTCCGTGATTGGCTCACCAATAATTAAAAATAAGCCAAGACAGTTAACTAGGACAGAAATTTTGAGGAAGGCCTAAAAATTTCAACAGGGTTTATCGGCAGTTTAGGGAAACTTTGAATACTTCCCAATAAGTAAACAAATAGACCTCGAGACATTAACTTCAAAGACGATCATTAAGCTTGGCGTGACATGACACTTGGCAGTTGACCTTTCCAAATATTACTTTTTGAAAATCTAGTTTTCTTTAAAATTTTCTTTCCTGTTCCAATTGTTTTGCATAAAAATATTTTGTCCTATTTATCAAGAAACGGGAGATCGGAGAATTCAACCGGAGATAGTCAAACAAGCAGCAAGCAACTGAAGAGATCGACACAGATTAGTTCATTTTAAACTAACAATTTTTCTGTGGACGCAGGAAAATTTTATGCCTCTTATACCAAAGAATTGGGAACATAAGTAGCATTATTTCATTCAAATTCTTAAGAAAGCGAGGATCATAATGAACATTGCAACTATGTTCGGAGATGGAACAAACGAAAACCACGAAGAGAGCAATATTATTATTCTCCAGCAACAAAAGATACCTGGAACACGTTTATATGCATTATGTTATCAGATATTATAATATTCTTACCCTGAAGATTATTTATATCGTATTGTCAAATGAGCTAATACCACTACTTCGATGGTCATTTTTGTTTATATCGTCGATTGAGACGATACCGCCATCCAGAAGATACCCAGAAGAGCACCTATGTTGCTCGGTGAAACATTATCTTCATTTGGTATCAGAGAGGCATCATCAGAAGATTCATGCATCGTGGAAAGAGATTCATGTATTGCGGAAAAAGAATGTCATGCATTGCGAGGAATATGTCATGCATTGCGGAAAAAATGCCACGCATTGCGAGAAAATGTCATGCATTGCGGGAAAAATGTCATGCATTGCAGGAGAAAAAGTCATGCATAGCAAGAGAATTAAATCATGCATCGCAGAGAAGTCATGCATAACAAGAGAAGGAAGTCATGCATCGCAAGAAAAAGATTCATGCATAGCAAGAGAAAGAGTCATGCATCGCAAGAGAAGGATTCACGCATAGCAAGAGGAGGAGTTGTGCATCGCAAGAGAAAGATTCATGCATCACAGGGAAGGAAACCGTGCGTCACAAGGAAATCAACACCGATTGCATCATTTTCATTTGCAAGAACAATATCAAGAGAACTATCAACATATTACATCAGCCTATTTAATTACTTCGACGTCAAAGAAAGAGTACTTTGAAGATTATATTGCTTTACGTCAAACTGGAGGAAGCTGACGTCACGCGTCCAAGGAGAACAATTAAGTGTCAACGCGGTAAAGACACTATCTCCCCATTTGGATTGCATTTTATGCTAATGAGTTTCATCTCAGTCTTATTGAGAGCATCCGAGAGGATAAATTCTCAAAACAAACCACAGGTGCGGACGACATCGAAAATGATGCAGCACAACGTGGAACTTTTTCTTAGCAGCGAACTGGACATAGTCCAAAGAGTAGTGCCAAAGAGTAGTGCCAAACTCTTCGGACGCGAGATGAGGAGCGACTTCCACCACAATCAAACCACACCTCTATCAGAAAGCATGTGGGTTTTTTTTTGGGTTTATTAGTTTAAGTTTCGCATCCGGAAAATTTTAGGTTCACCGAAAGCAGCTTTCCAATCTGAGTGACAATGCACCAAGAGCCTTGGAAATTATGTCAGTGTAAGTTCTTAATTGTGGGTGTGAAGCGCGTCACATTCATGGCTAAAAGGTTGCAAGCCTTTTTTTCATACTCGACCTACTTGTCACTCCACCTAAACCGAAGGTTATCTTGCATAATAGATTTCTTTTTCAATCGATTGAGTTGAACTACAAGCAACCTGATTCCCTAAGTTGAGAGATATGTAGGTGGGATCGGTGTTGAAAACTCGGTTGTACTCCAACATTCGCTCTTAAATCTTACTCCCAAGCGTTTCGATCTCTCCATAATTTGGTATCGGGATGACTTTTGAATTCTTTCAGAGTCGTGTGGTAAATCAAGCGTATCGAACTACAAGTGGTATGAATTCTCATATAGCCTGAGATATGTAGGAAACCCATTTCCAGGGTTCGGCCATAATTCCTAAAGTACGTACCAAAGCCTTTTTCTGAAAGATGGAGATGTGGTCGGTCAAAAT
Organism: Solanum acaule; assembly: GCA_036250505.1. Classification (NCBI taxonomy): domain Eukaryota; kingdom Viridiplantae; phylum Streptophyta; class Magnoliopsida; order Solanales; family Solanaceae; genus Solanum; species Solanum acaule. The sequence continues at coordinate 9,774 of JAJOOR010002773.1, read as the reverse complement.
AAAAGATGTCAATCTCATTTGCCTCGAATTTCTTTCATCAGTCCAAGTCAAACGAGGAACAGTTGTTGACACTCAATTTTGACCCTCCCTGATAATAATTAATTTTCGAGCTTCTTAATTTTCAAACGATTTAAAATAATTGACTTTATAATATTAAAACTACTTTTCAAGTTAGTTTTTAGATAGTTTTGTCACTTTTTATAATTTTTAAATAATATATGTATATTTTTGAATTTTATAAATATTCGAAAATCGTCTCAAAAGGTTGTTTAATTAAATATTCAATTATGTTTTCTTAGTTATTTAATAGTTTATAATTTTGAGTTAATTAGAGTTTAATAAAATTTTATTTTATATATAGTCAAATTAATTATTTTATTTCGTGAAAGGTAAGAATCTCATTAATTAATTACATTAATTCGTCCTATTTAAGTTTTAGTCGAATTTGCTAAATTAAACTCAATTTGGCTAGACTCTTAAATTCAAAAGATCAATTTTGCACCATTTTCTTAAATTTTCAGCGGCCCAAGTCTTCTTCCAGCAGCCCACACCAATATTTCCATTTCCCAACCCATTTCCTCTTCTCCAAATTTCCTAGCCCACAACACCAATTCCAACCCAACAACCCATTTCAATACCCATTCCAGCAAGTTCCAACAACAACAACGTATAGCAGTACACATACAATTCCAGACGATGCCTAACATCGACGCGTGAGCAGCACTCGCAAACGACCTATACGCGCCTCATCTCTTTCACGCAAAAGCGAGTTCACAGAACCAGCAGCTTTTCGTCTCTTCCTCCTCTGCCAGAGTAGTTCGAACAACCTTTCACCTGCCATAGCCTCCTGTCAAGCCATCCACCCTCGTCTTTTCATCCAAATTTCATGGGCTTTTTGTTGAAATATTGTACCAAGAACAACCTTTCCCATCCTTGGAGAAAAATTTCAAATTGGAGGTTGAACTCGAATTTCTATTCTACCCTTTCCCCCCAATTCCCCATCTATATAAAGCCCCTTCTGCTTATTTGTTGGGGGTTGGAAGAAAAGAATTGGGAAAGGGATATATGTTAGAGTTTTTCTTGAACAACAAACCTTTACATTTAAGAAATCCTAATACAATTTAGTTCTAAGTTCTAAAAGGGTCCCTGTTTGAAGTTGTTTCAAAATTCTAATTTATTGCTCGAATTTTAAAGTCGTATTCGGTGTGGAATCGTTGCTCCCCTACTTGTCCCATTCCCTGTTCGCTGCCCCGAAAAGGTAACATTTCCTTCGATGGCTTTTCTCTTCATCTCTTTCTCCATTATGTTTTGTTGATGTTGAGAAATCACTATTCTATGGTTGTTCGTTGATTAGTCGACGTTGGGTTGATTCTGTTGTTAACATGAGGTATAAATATATATTTTGTTTGGTTCCATGGATTAGTCGTAATATTGTTTTAACGTTTCCAGACGGTTTGGCTCTTTTGTTTAAATTAGTCACTTGGTTTTCTTTCTTTTTTTAGTTTTAAATCATGTGCATGATTGTGCTAGTTATGTCTTAAAACAAATAGTCTTGCTAGTCTGTTGGGTTTAACAGTTAAATGTTAGTTTTCGTCTGGTTGTTTGTTTGTAGATGATTTATGTTTTTATAGGCCTAAGTTTGATCTCCTTATTGTGAAGTTGCCCTTTGTGCGAAAGTTCAAGTCATTTTAATTTCTAGTGGCATTCGTGAAATGGTGTTGTGTCTTAATCCATGTTAGTTAAAATACTCTTGCATCATGTATTGTTTTCATGGCATTGTTATGTTCTCACTTTGTTGAAGTAGTATCCATGTTTGTCATCATGTGTATAGAGAGTATAGATTGTATTAGGCGGTTGTGCATTTAGTCGTTTTGATCGTAAATGATAACTTGGAATCGTGTTCTTCAAATAGCATGCTTGCAAATTTGTTTATGTCTAATTTTTCTTTGAAAAAAAATAAAATTCTTTTACTTGTCCCCCGATTTGTTGGTTGCGCGATTATTTTAGTTTCAGAATGTAGCTGAGAATGTTTGTTTATCTTCCTCTATTTTCTGAAGCATGGCTCGGTTTACTTTGATGTTATTTAATGGTCGAAAAATCTGAAAATTTCAGTCTTGATTCTAGTCACCTTGCACCTTCGTATCCATTTTACGATAGATTGTTTCCTCATAATCTATGGTTTCTTTGGTATCATGCGAATATATATTTCTTTTCGGCATAAGTTAGCAGTGTGCTACTAGCATCTCTCTGTGTGCCCCCTTTATTTGGTCATTATGCATTTTCATCTTTTGTTTTGGAATATTGTTTGGTGCCTTAATCTCTTGAATTTCATGGATTAGCTCGACCAAGGTAGTTTATTTAATTCCTAGTGTATTGAAGATATTTTAGCATAATTTGGCAAGTCTTGATGTTTAAAATCAGTAACACTGCATGATGATTTCTTGTGGCATAGCTATGTTTATCTCTAAATCTTTTAGTCAAATGGGTTTTTTTTTATTTCGGTTAAATCTGCTAAAAGATGTGCATTCATCCTAAAAAGGGTCTCAGTGATCAGTTTAAATGCAGTTTTTTCTCTTACATTTAATATTGTGTTAATAATCTGTAATGCTTGTTTGACCCTTATGTATTGTGTTTTGTTGGTTTTATTATTCCATCTTTTTTTTTAAAATAAAAAAATTGATCCTTATCTATTTGTCCTTTATGTTAAATGATATAGTTATATTTTGTTTTCTAGCGCATAGCTTGAATTTTTGTTGGTTGACTATATTAGCCTAATCTTACTACTCTTTGACATTATTTGAAGGAGGAGGACTATGTGTTAATAATGGTTTTACCAATTTGAGGTCAATGGTAGTCTAGTTCAATCATGTATTCGGGATGTCGTTAGTTTCTTTTTTTTTCGGATTGTTGTTTCAAAGTGTTTTTATTGTTTTCCGTTTCTCTTATGAATCACTATGAGTCTTACTTACGCATTTTATTTCTTTGCATGTGAAATCTATCTGAGTTCACTATGGACTCCATTTTACTTCACCGCATTTCGAGAGAGCCATAAAGGCTCAAATTTCTTCTTTTCGAGTCAGCTAGCTATTAAATTGACGTACAAGTCCCGGAGTTGAAAGAATATTAAGCAGATCGGGGAAATGAGAAAGGAGGCCAAAGGCCCACTCTTAATTCCAAAAAATTGTATTTTGTTATTTTGGACCTAAGCCTTTGTCATTTTATTTATTATTATCTTGTTAGAATTTAGGACAGGAGAAAGATGGGCCTAAGACCCAAAGAAATAAAATTCAATCTAGTCTAGGACAGGTACGAAGGTGGCAAAAATTGGAAACGAAAATAGGCCCAAGTATTGGTCCAGGCGGACAGGAAACCAGACTTGGGCCCAAATTTCCCTCTTTACTTTATCATTTTATATTTGTTTACTTGTCATTACTTGCTGTTAATCTCAAGGTTATTACAATTTAATTTCCCCGACAGAAGGCTATTCTGAACCAATTTTCTAAACAATTGACTAATTAAGAACTCATTTCCCTTCACCTTAAAACTTAATTTTTTCAAAATATTTAACTGATATAGCGTCTTAATATTTCCCCTTTTTTCCCTTAAAATGGTCCTAACTATAAAATTGCTCAATTCAAGTTAAGTCAAATAAATTTAGCCAAATAGTTAATTGTCGGATAACCGCATATTAGCGGGCATTTCGGGTGCTTTCAAACCCTTCCCGAAATGCTAATAAGACCCCGAACCCCTTTATTAGTTTTCAATAGATTTACTGTTTTGATCTATTGGAAAAAATAGTTTTCTTAATTTCCTTTAAAAATTAAGTAGCCACTCTTAAAACCAGTCTAATTAATATTTTATATAAAACAGAAACTATGGTGGAAAAAGCCCTAATTTGAATACTTGGGATCATGGGTATGATCTAGGGTTGTTGGAATTGTTAGTAATCTAGGTAATTAGTGATTGTTTATTGATTCCCGTATTATATTGATTGTTTGTAGACCAAGAACAAGCGGAAAGAATACGGAAAGGATGGATCAAGTTTCTTAGGGTTTCAAACTTGTTTCAAGGTAGGTGATGGTTGTGATTCTATGATTGTGTGATGTATGTTTGTCTTACTTCATTATGATACATGTATGTATGCGGATGTTGCATTATTGATCACACTTGTTGTAAATGAGGATATATAATTGAAGAATGCCATGAATCATGACTTGATTGTATGATTATGAGAATATACTTGTGATAGTGATTGTGGCTTGTTCAATGGATTGGGTGTTGTGTTTCGGCACACTAACTTGGATCGGTTGCCACGTTTCAGCATAATTATGGTGTTGATTGCCACGTTTCGGCATAATCATTGGATCGGGTATCACGTTCCGGTATGCTAACTGTTTTGGGTTTGGGTTCCATGAGATGACCAATGACTTGTCATAATTGTGTATCTTGAGAAATGTGAAGTTGTTCGTTGTTCGTAAATGTTGATAATATTGTATATGTTTGATATATGTATGTGATTATATTGTTGTATTGATTTATGTATGTTGCACTTAGTGGGATAGTCGTGTGAGCCTACCAATATACTGTGGTTGTGTACTAATACTACACTTGCGCTTTCTTTGTTGAGTACAGGGCATCTTTAGGCGGCTATTGACAGACCTCGCTTAGAAGATCAGTGATCGTTCGAATTCAAGGGTGAGCCAATTTTTTCGGACTGCCATGGGTTCTCTTTTGTCTATGTCCACCATTTCGGACTTAGACTTTCTAGTTAGTTATTAGTGCATTAGTTTGTGGCTATATCCCTTCTTGTTTAGACTTGTTGAACTTTCGATATTTTCGTACATTGACTTTCAGGTACTAGGTGTTACTTCCGCATTTGTTTTAGTTGATAGACTTTTGTTTGGAGTTTATGGGAACTCCCTATTTCTTTCCTTAGTATTTAACTTGCTTCTGTAACTTAAATTCTTAGTATGTGATTAGAGTTGGTTAATTAATTAGCATTAATGGTTCTCCCAGCGGAGGGTTAGTGTGGGTGTCAATCACAACGGTTTGGATCGTGACAGTAATAATAAAACTATCTCAATAACAACACAAAAATTAATATAAGAAATACATAACATCCCTCATAAGAATTTTACAATGAAGTAAAAATATTTATTTTTAATTTACAGGGAATCCCAGAATTTTATAATGAAGTAAAAAAAATTATTTTTAATTTACAGGGAAGTCGCAATTCCCGCGCGCCTTACAAGGCGCAAGTTGTCTGCATCTTGTAAGACGCAAGGCGGTTGCGCCTTGTAAGGCGCATGGGAATTCGCATTCTGCGGCTACTGCTCTAATTTGAACAACATTAAATTGTCATTATAAAGTTGTTCTTTTGATCCTAAAATCAATTTTGTTGTCCTTTTGGAATTTTGGCAAATTTTCTTACCATTTTGACTCCGGACTCGCTTCTATAGGATATATAATATAAGTTGGATTTTTCATATAAATATTTTTTGTAGATTAATTATTAATTATTATGCATTGTTGGGGATAATTTTTGTAGATTAATTATTAATTATTATGCATTTTTGGGGTTATTTTTTAAGGGAAAATTACGCGGTTAAGCAAACTTATACTACTTAATTACTCATCATAGTTATAGTTTGCTATAATTACCACTCACGACTAACATTATACATTAATTACGCGGGATGACTTCGAGTTTGTATAATTAGCCACATTTGTATATGTATAATTCGCCAGAATATACAAATACATATGTATAATATACAATTATCTAACCTATATACATATACAATTCACCTCTCTCCCACTCTCTGCCCTCTATCGCTCGCCTCTCTCCTCCCTCACCCAATCTTGCTTGTCTCTCTCCTTCCTCTCCCAATCTCGCTTGCCATATATACAAATGCATATATATAATATACAATTATCTAACCTATATACATATACAATTCACCTCTCTTCCACTCTCTGCCCTCTCTCGCTCGCCTCTCTCCTCCCTCTCCCAATCTCGCTCGCCTCTTTCCTCCCTCTCCCAATCTAGCTCGCCTCTCTTCTCCCTCTCCCAATCTCGCTTGCCATATATACAAATACATATGTATAATATACAGTTATCTAACCTATATACATATACAATTCAACTTTCTCCCACTCTTTTCCCCCTCTCTCTCCCAGTCTCGCTCGCCTCTCTCCTCCATATAACATGTAGCTACGAATTGTAATTAGCAAACTATAGCTATGGAGAGTAATTAGGCTATTTTTGAGTGGCTATATGTGAAAGTTCCATTTTTTTTAATCACTGTTTATAGCCCATATTTACTTTTAATAATTAAAACTACTTCCCGGTTCTATTTCTTCGCCGGAGAAAGCTTCTCCGACCAGCCCCTATTATTTTTTCTTTTCTTTTTAAATCAACATGATTTGAGGGTTATTTATACATTGATATCCAAAGAGTGCATAATTCCTTCGTTTCTTTTTACTCGTCATAGTTTTTTTTTGGAAGAACTACATAAAACTCAAAAAAATTATATGTTTAATACCTAATTCAAAATAATTCAAGAAATACCCATTCTTTCAAAATAAATTACAGCACATTCCATTTATTCATTGAGACTGATAATTTCGTTTAACTGGTACTAAATCAGTATCATATACTGTATTGGTATCATTAAGGCTAATAATTTCGCTTAACTGATACTAAATAAGTATATAGCTTAATTGTATTGGTATCATTAAGGTTTCTTATTCAAAAATTACTTATTAATCAATGATACTATAAGAGTATATATATATACACCAACTGATTTAGTATCAGTTAAGCGAAATTATCAGCATTTATGATATCAACACATAATATAATACTGATTTAGTATCAGTTAAGCGAAATTAGTTTTTTTAGGGGGGGGATTATATAGTAGGGGTGTCAATGGTACGTTCGATCAGTTATTTTTTAAAATTATACCATTCCAATTTTTTGGGTATTTTATAATATATAACCAAAATTAGACTTCTTTAAAATCATCTCAATCATATCGATTTCTCTTCTATATCAGTTATTGTTCAGTTAATTTTCAGTTTTTTCTCTTAAAATATCACCTCAGTATACTACTACGAATATATTTCTTTCACAAATATGTTCTTGAAGAAGCACTTTAATTCTTCACTAAAAAGACAAGAATGTAAAGCCTTGTTGTTGTATTGTTTGATCTTAAATATTTAATAGGAGTGTTTATATAGATTTTGTTGTGTTGTTTGATAGAATATCTATTACAGTATCTTTTAATTTTAAATATAATTAAGTAAAATCTAATTAAAGAGCAAAGACCCAAAGTCGTCTAGTCACTAGATCCTAGGACCTAAGTTATATTTATATTTGAAAAATGTTATAAAATATATTTATTTAATAAATTTAAAACATATTGTTACTATATAAAAATATATTTACATACATATAAGGTTATTCGGTTCGGTTCGAGATTTTTTTGATTTTTTTCATAAATTAAAAAGACCATTTCAATTGTTCCGGACGGCTATACCCTTAAATAAAAGTCCTCGGTTTTATTGAAAAAATAGTATAAATCGGTTAGGTTTGGTCGGTTTTTCATATCCTTTTGACACCTCTGGTATATAGTGTAATTATTTAGTGGGTTATGAATGTAAAAGAGTATATGTTTGTAATTATTTTGCTATTATGGGGTATTTGCTTAGTTTTCCCTTTCTTTTTTGAGAGTTAAATGCTATGAACTTTAACTAATATTTTAAGATATACTTTTTCATCATATTGACATTAAAAAATTACAATTTATAGTATTTTCTGTATAGTTTTAAAACATCTAAGTTTTTGTTTAAAATATCAAATTAATGTAATCTAAATTAGCTTTAAAAGTTAGTCAAATTGACTTTTGAAAAACACAACATGACAACTAAAAAGAAACATAGGAAATATTATTTGTCTATTGACTTTCAAAAAGCACAATATGACAACTAAAATAGAAATAGAGGAAATAATATTTGTATACTGACTTTCGAAAAGCATAACATGACAACTAACAAGGAATAGAGAATATTATTTGTACATTGACTTTCAAAATGCACAACATGATAACTAAAAAGGAACAGAAAAATATTATTTATTCACTTTCTCCTTTACATGTTCTTCAAAAACAATCATAAATAATAAAAATAATAATTCAATTTGTAACTATTTTATATGCCAGATTAAAAATGGAGGAATACTTTTCCGAAACTGGCTTAGATGTCCGAACTTGGATGTCTTAAGCATTAGTTGACTTTAGTTCTTCTTTCTTGCTTGGGCTGAAACTTTACGATATTCATACTTTCAAAAAGAATCAATTTAAGGACAAAATGGGAAAAAATAAATTAACTCTATCTTAATTTTTTAAATTAGCCAATAATTGGAGACATTTTTTAATATAGTATGGACCAAAAATGTGGAATGGAGGGAGTAGAATTATATTGTTCCAAGTAATAATTTAGGTACTCCACTAATTAATTCAATGTTATGATGGGAAAGAGAAACAAAACATGTCCTATATTACATATTCCGTAGTCCCAAATTAAAAGTTGATGTTGTGTAGGTAGGAGTGTACGTTCGTTCGGTATTTGGTTTGAGATTATCAATATTAAGCTTAATAATTCGGTAATTAATAGTTAAAAGTAGATATTAGATACTAATATTTTAAATATTGGTTCGGTAATTCGAATTTTTAATTAAATTTCAATTTAGTATGGTATTTGATAATACCGTATTGAAGTTGTAGCCAATTGTATTACAACGCTAGTACTATTTTTCTAATCATTTCTATATTTTTTTTTATATGGAAGCACAATATAATGGAAGATCAATAAGTAAAAAGACATTAAGAAAAATTAAATTGATATAACTAAAAGACATGTATTTGGGTTATTTATGTTTATTCTTTAACTTTCTTCTTCGGACTTGTACTATTGAGTAATGGACATGTTGATATATGATCTTCATTAAGTAAATAATTCGATATTCGTGAAATACCAAATACCAAATGGTACTAATGTCTTATACTAAACCCAAACCCGATTGCCATAATTTTAAAATTTTACTCCCAAAAATTTTGGCTCAATTCGATTTTCGATATTTTATGTCCTGGATAGGATAAATTTTTAAGAATATAAACCACGGTGATCTATTTGTCCAAGAGAAACAGAGTCTTCACATAAATAATTAATTATATATTGTTGATCATGAGCTAGACAACAAGTTTTTTGCTCTCTCTGTTTCACACACTGAGGAAGGGAAATTAAGAAATATATTCACTCTGATTAGTTTTGAATCATTAGCGTCCCGAGATAATTGCATGGTAAGAATCCAACAACATGTTTGTTAGAGAGAGAAGAAACTATAATAATAGTACAAAAAATAAGTACTCCGTCCAATTTTACTACTAGATAACATTAGTTATAATTTTCCTATAATATGTTATTCTTCGAATATAATAAATTTAATAATTAGAAAAAAAATACTAGAAAATAACTACAGCTAGTAATAATAATAAATTAGAAATTAAATAATAAATTATCTTTTGATATCTCAAATTGAATAAATAAAAATAAATATCTAGTAAGATGGATACAAATAAAAGTGGACAAAGAGATCAACAAAAATTGTGGTGGATTGATAAGTATTCCTTCATTCTTAATTAGAGTCTCGAATTCAAATTGTGGTAGAGTGTTAAATACTCCTCTATCCTTTTTGTTAGAAAGCGTTTTACC
>JAJOOR010002772.1:0-47753 GCA_036250505.1 Solanum acaule | reverse complement strand
AGCTCTATCAGATCCGACTTATTACTCATCTTCAGATTAGAGCTTCCAGACTTACTTGAGAGGTAGCGGTTCATTCCAGACGTGCCCTCAAGTTATCTGTATTTACTGTTCTGTTCTATTTTAGAACTTTACTATGAGACTTGTATATTTTATTCAGATTCTGTATTAGAGGTTTGTACATGTGACAACCAATTCTGGGGTTATGTTGAGTTTATTTAAAGACTTCCGCTTATCTTTCTATCTTATTCTTGTTTTATAAATTCTGTATCGTCGGGTTTTTGGGTGTTAGGCTTCCGTGTCCGGTGGGGTTTGGGCACGTGCCATCACATCCGGTTTTGGGGTGTGACAAAATAGTTTACATTAATTCGATATTTTAAACAAATAATTTAGATAATCAAAAACTATACGAAAAATACTATAAATTGCTATTTTTACATATCAACATGATGAAAAAAATACATAATAAAATATTAGTCAAAGTTCTTATAGTTTAACTCTGAAAAAGGAAAACTATGACAATTAAAAGTGGATGGAGAGAATATGAATGTAACTAGCATGACAATTACTTGTTGTGCTTACTAAAAAATGATATAATTTATTAACTGATTAAATTTGAATTTGTACTAAAAAATCTCGATAAAGTGCTTCGGTGACTTTGTACCTAAAGCAAGTCGAAGAAGTTCTATACTTCCTCTGTCTTGCTTCGTTTCCAAGTTGTATTTGATGAGTTAGAAAGTTGTGTTAGTTAAAAACACGAAAATCAACATTTGAGTGCTTTGTTACAATTTACAAATTAAAAAATTGATTAATTTTGGAAGTTTTTAATCATTCAGGGAATAACCTTAGGAAAAAAAGGAGCATGGGAGTAGTTGGGAAAGTAGAGAAAAAGGTGGAGTCCTTTTTGGTGAATGCTTTTTCACTACCCAAGAATTCACATATTATAACCAATTAAATTAAATTATTACAAAGTTGGGGGATAGAAAGAGAAAGATAAAAGATTCTTTTGCATTATGTAACAAATGAGAAAAATCTAAGATAAAAAAGTTTTAAGTCCCAACATTATAAAATGTCTTTGATTTGGTAAACACAACTCTACCACGACACATTGATTTGTGTTTTTTCGTCCTTATATTAACAAAAAATATTATGAATTGATATAAAAAAACAAAAAAAGATTCTAGTAAAAGTTGTAATGAATAAATGTTTTTGATTCTTTTCCAAGAAGATACAAGAGTCAATTCCCTCCAACGCTTCAACCAAAAAAGGACTAACAGTGTCAACCTTTCACTTGCATTAGCTTTTGGCTTCACTAGCATTTTCATACTCATACATAACTCTGCAACAAGAGATAATGATATTCCTCCTTGGAAGATAATGACTTAATTAGTTTTATTTTTTGTTTACTCTATATTTAATATAGCTCTTGATGAAATGATATACTAAAAAAGAGTAGATTTCTTACCAAAATACTTATTTGAACTTTTAAAAAGTTTGCTCAAAATTACTATATTTTAAAAACTATTTGGTCAAACTCAAACTGTTTCTTAACAAAGGTACTTTTTTTGAAGAAAAAATAAATCAAAATAAGCTTATTTTAGAAGTTTAGCATATAAGCTATATGTATGTAATCCAAATTGATTCATAATTAAGATAGAAAACGAATTAGAACTTAAGTAGAGTTTATCACCGATTAACTTGATTAATTGATTTTAACTTGCCCAAATTTAGCTTGACCTTGTGTTTAAACACATATAAATCCTTTATCACTCTTATACTTAAGCTAAGCCTTTGAATGATGATATTCCTATTTAATGAGTCAAGTCATATATACTTGTCTTCTTTTGCATGTTAATTGTGGGCCGAAATAATGATAAGGGGAAATCCAAGTTTGCAACTCCCACCTCCAGAATAATACTTGGTGGGCTTGGCCCAATCTTAATCACTTGGTCTTCGATGTATCATGGAGTATTCAATTTCTAACTATCAAAGTGCCCAAGCAAGTTCATTCAAGTCCCATTATATGAGTCTTTTCTACAATCTAATGTTCAGTATTTTGAGCTAACTTTCTTATAGTAGTTAAAATACTTTTATGTTTGGAAAAAGTACTAGCTAGCTGCATGTAATTTCTTGTTGTATGCCTAAGCTTTGGTAGGTAGACAGACACTCATGTTTGAGCTGCCAAAATTGACCTCAAGACAAGGATTCGATTCCCGTTTAATATGATTTACCTTTGAGGTCGATTTTTAATGAAAAACTACCTCATGAAAGTAACCCAAATATTACTGTCCTGAAAAAAGATATTTCATACCATTTTGTTGATTGTCCTTTATCAAAACATGGAACTAGTCGATCAACTAGCTATACTATATGAAGCTTTTGGAGTGGAACGGTAAAGTTAAGCACAAAATAAAGAAAAAACAATAATTTTAAACTTGGAAAAGGTGATTCTTCATATCCTAAGCCAAGTAAAGGGAATTAGATCATTATCGAATTTAGTCGGACTCCAACGTAGATATCTCGATATTTAAAAAAAAAGAAAATCATTATCATGTCCGAATCAAAGAGTGGGGAACTATACTAAATAAAAGACATGGGTAGAAAGAGGACAAAATTGCAACATATTTATTTGGCAATTACCTCCTCCATAAATCTCTCTAAAATGATGTCAGAATCTTACTGGAATGTTTGTTTATTTCAGCCCTTTCCTCTTATTTATATTATATACACTACTATATGTCATTCTCTTATCCGACCACTCCCAATTTGAATCCTAAAATGTGCAAGTGCAATGAATTTGACTAGAAATACATATAAATATTGATATAAGGTTTATCTACATTCTCAAAAACATACGGACAATATCTTATATATACATAAAAATAATTTTAATCTTATTCAGCACAAAAGTGTTATTCTAATATGCTCTTGCCCCTATAATTGCATGTTATTTTTGTTTTTTATTCGGTGTTTGATCTGATCCCAAATATGGAGTAAAGTGCTTCCTAACAAAGGTAACTCTACTTACCACAATCCTAGATATAAATTGAGTACATGTCTAAGATATAATATTTGATAAGGAGAACGCCAATCCATGTCATCCAACAAAACGAGTATTTTTGAAAGGAGGACAAATATCACCACAAGATAACAGTGTAAAAAACAACAAAACTCTTTAATTTGAACATCTGTTCTTCCTCAATTGACAATTGATATTATGTATATATGTTCAAACACAAATGATGATGAGTAGTACTAATAACTAAAAGCAACAACACAAATCCTCAAACCCCACACACTAGAAAGTCTTATTTTTTTTTTCCTTTATGAAAAGATCACTTCACCCAAAGAAAATGGAACATATGAAAAGCAAAGTTGGAATATAATGAATTAAAAACAAATAGATAAGACCACGTAAGTAGGTTTACGTGTTGATACAATTGGAAAGTGGCTTTGCACCATTGGTTAGGGGACAGAATATCTTTGCTTATGTCCCACGCAATTATCTATTAGCACTTCCATTTTCCAATCACTTTATACAATATTGTGTCAAATAGGGTCTTCAATTCCCATATTGAAGTAGACTCATCATTTGTAATTCAACGACGAATAAAGTCTTATATTTAAAATATGATATACATTGAACGTTTTTAAAATAATACATTTTTGGAGCTTTTCAAAAATCTGAACAACATAGATAAACGGTATAAAATCTTTTGACATAAATTGTATGATTTTTATCCAGAATGAATTGTATTTCGCCATATTAAAAATATCTTTTTAACTTAGTCGAACAATAAACAAGATGACACATGTCCCATTATCCCAAATACACCAAACAAAAGCAAAAAAGACTTGTATTCATACACGAAAAATGTGTTTAAAACTAAAAAATCTATGAAAAGATAAAAAAGAGAAATAGTACCTTAAAAAGGTTAAAAGTTACTATTTCTGTTTTAACTTACTATTCAGAGAGTATCGTTATCCATTCTATAAACATGCATACCAAATTTTATATCATCATATAATCATAACACTCCAAAACTAAACATGTACACCCTGGAGATTCAATTCACCTAATTCAATAGTACTATTAAAGGAACTGATAAATCATTTTACAAAAGAACCTCAAGGGTCATTATATATGTTAAGAGGATAAAATAAAGAAATTAAAAATAAGTGTACCATATAGCGATAGACACCTAGTCTTTATTTTGTCATTACTAGAAAACATTTAACGGCCCACCAAATGTAGACACTCGTATAGTATATTTATTTAATATTTAATAAGAGCATATATCGTGCAACCTAGAAATTAAAAGCACAACTGAAAATGGCTCCAACAACCTCAGACATTTGGGCTCAATCAATTATGTGCAACGACAACATGAGAAGAAGGTTCAATGATGAGCAGATTAAGTCATTAGAAAACATGTTTGAGACAGAGTCAAGGCCTGAATTGAGGACAAAACAGCAATTGGCTAAAAGACTTGGCCTGCAGCCAAGACAAGTAGCTATATGGTTTCAGAACAAGAGAGCTAGATCGAAATCGAAGCAACTTGAATTGGAGTATAGAATGCTTCAAATCAGTTATGACAACTTAGGTTCCAAGTATGAATTACTGAAAAAAGAGCATGAATCCCTCCTCATCCAGGTAATTTTATCATCTTTTTTGTCGCCACGGTACTGTTCAATTGATAGGGCAAAAACAAACTTCGGGAGATTCTGTTTCTGTTGGGCTAATTATGTTCTCAACAAAAAAAAAAATTCTCTTAATTAACACAGTCCGTCTTAGGCTGAACAATTATTACAATAGCTTGTATATTGTTTCATTTCAACAATCTTCACACAGAACAGACTCAGGATAGTGGCAGAAGGGGTTCAAAAGTTACTTTAGATCTAAAAAATCGACATTCTAGTTGAATTTTGTAGTATGAATAGCTCATACTAGAATAATAGTCTTTTATGTTTACAGCTGCAGAGACTTAGAAAGTTAATGGAAAAGGATGAGATTGAGAAAGATGTCATTAAATCAGAAACGGAAGTGAAACAAGATGATTTTGGCTTACCTTTGTGTGAAGACAGCAGGGGAATTGACTACTTGGGACCAGAATCTGATATTTTAGACATGGCACAAATAGCTGATGGCTTATCGGAGATTGAAAATGGATACAACTTCGAATCGAGAACGTTTCTTCATGATAATACTGGTTGTACATCACCATTGTGGGAATTTTAATTAGTGTTGGAACTTTGCTGTCTGTTACAGAACCTTTTTGTCAGTAGAACCTAAAATGAATGATGAATAATGAGATGTAAACAATCATATATATATGTACTGCCAAAACTCATACTTGTATAGTTGTATGTATGTATCTACTAAATTAAAGATGGTTTAAACAAATAGGTCAAGAAAGCTCTGCAGTACTAAACAGGAAGCTAAGCTCTTAATAAAATCAGTAAACACTATATCCAACCTCGGAAGATAAGTTCATGATATGTTCTTGTTCATAAGAAGTGCATGCTCGAAGATGGGGGTATTACATTCTTCAGACACAGATATTTGATCATCGGATTCAAGATATCATATACTATATGTCATCTTAGATAAGCACGGATACTTATATCTCTTTACTTTTCCCATTTTCCAAGATAATTGACGAGCTTTTAGGTTGGCAGACTTTACTAAAAGAAGAGGTGTGTCACAGATAGGAATTGGGAAAGATAAGTGATGTCCAATACACTTTTTGGCTCAATGAACGGGAAGAGTGGATGTAATTCAGCTCAAACAAAGTGACAGGAGTATCAATTATATTACTTTTCAGTTCATGTGAAAGTCAAACACCAAATCAAAATCATGTATAATGTAGTTGAACTGTAACAACAAAACTCCCTTTGGTGGCTGTTAAGTAACATTAGCTGAAATTGAAAGTAAACACCACATGCATATTAATGTGTTTTAATACATTTGTGACACCCACATTAAGCTGCAACTTTTTTTATTTCACGACTGCCAACTCTGTACAAAATCGGCTAATAAGAGAACCAAGCAGTTAGCAAAGTTTCTCAAATTAAGTTGTTATATTTGGTAGTCACTACTCACTATATTACTTGAGATGCAATCAGCATTTCTAATTTTGTTTGAAATTACGATTAGGATGTCAACAAGAGATCCTATTGTGTAACCATAGTTGATGTTCTTGGCTCACTTCGGAAAATATAACAGAGAAAGATACTAAACAAAATAGCTCAAAATCTTTGATATAGATAAAACACAAATTCATCAATGTTTTTAGGATAAAATAGAACAAGCAACCCAACAATACGTTTCTCAACATCAGCAACTACATGTTGACAGAAATTCAAAATCACCATCTACTTGATCTTCTTCTTAGGCCTCAACTGCAATTACAAATAAATGGTAAAAGTTAAGTGAGAAATCAACATATAAGAGTTTTATAATGTGTCTTGAAGAGTCTAATGAAATGAACCTGGTTGCTGTGCCCACACTTCTTCTTGCGGCAGTTGACAGCACGGGGATGTAGGCGAGCATAGCACCTTTAGAAATAAAGAAATAGTAATTAGAAACAAAAATGCATTGACCATACAAAAACCCAGTTTTGACACAGCTAAACTTTTTCCCACTTCCAGCTATTAACACATCTACAACTACATCAATTTTGATAGTCAAACTTTGACCATTGACTGTTTGAAATAACAATATAAAATGGTGACATATTTCATGGTTGTAATTAAATGAGACATGTCTACAGTTGTAGAAAATATTTCAATGTTTTCTCATAGTTGACAAGGGAGTTAAATTACCAAAACTTAGTACCAAACCAAAACCTAAACCTTAAGAGCACATACAACTATCCAGTAATCTAGAAAAGTCTTAAGTGGTGCTGTTAACTGCTATGATTTGTTATTGAAAAAACATATAGTCAATGATTTCTAAGGCAGAGAGGACCATGGATGCCCTCAAAATAAGAACTGAAATGAAAATATAAGTTGGCAGTAGAGACCACATAAACTTTCTAGTTACAAGGCCATCATATCTAGCAATTAAAACCAAGTCACTTATCCTGTTAGGTATAATAAAGAGAAGTTGCTCAACAATGACCAGAGTGCTCATTAACATAAAGTGACCTGCAGACCTAGTATTTGTCATCTTGAATGGTAGAAACACTATAAATGATTTAAGGTGAGAAAAGTAGCAGAATTCAACATGTGAGGTTGAGTACGGTGCTCGATGCAGTAGTGACCTCTAGCAAATGATGAACTAGTCACTACCCCAAGGCATTCATGAGTGAGAAAAAAAAAGGTTCTTTAAGGGACATGATCAACCATTAATTTTCACGTACGCAACTAACCTAAAGCACATGCAGAAGCAGTAGGGGGTACCACTTGAAATCATGCCAGGTATTTGTTCAGATATATCTTCCTCTATGATGAATAATATATCAAACTGACACTCCAATTCACATTCCCTCATGTTGGATCATTATTTCATTAAGAAAAAGAGGGAACATTTTAGAAAAATCTACTTAAAATTCCACGAATGAAATGTTACCCGAACACTTTGATTAAACATCTTAAAAGGTCTAAAATACTCCCCATTATGAGACATCAGAAGAAAGTCAGTAAATATGCAATGTATATTTAAGAAATGAATGTATAGACCCTCTACAGAACTTAAAATACTCCCCATTATGAGACATCAGAAGAAAGTCAGTAAAGTTTACATGGTGTTTCCATCACATTGAAAATATAAGCAACTCTACTCTGATAATGTACCAATTCAGAAACAAATAATTCTCTAATATATGTCCCTATATGAACTTAATAAATTTGGGTACTAGTAGTATTAGGAAAAAACGCAGTAAAACACACATATCAGAAGGACTAGCACAAATATGATCAGAACAATAAAACTACATATAAGGAGCAACATAAGTTCAATGAAAGACTTACTTGCGGCAAATCATCTTCTCCTGATTGTACTTCCTCGCCAAAGCCATCAAAGAAGGCTCAATAATTCCTCCACGAAGCCTCAGCACCAAATGCAAAGTCGACTCTGCAATTGTTCACATCCCATAAAAAGGCATCAACTTTTAGCTAAATTATCAATAACCCATAAAAAAAAAAAAGTATCAACTTCTAGCTAGATTAACAATAACCCACAAAAAAGCATCAACTTTTAGCTAAATTAGCAATCAATATATCAACCAGGAGGAAGACTGAATCACTTAACAATGGCACTTTCAAATACATATAGACCAATAAATTGAATTTATACCTTTCTGGATGTTATAGTCAGCAAGAGTGCGGCCATCTTCTAGTTGCTTACCAGCAAAAATCAGCCTTTGCTGGTCTGGAGGAATTCCTACAGCACCAAAAAACACATACACAAAATCCTTATACTCAATGATAGAAAAAAAGAGTGTGTTACAAATTTAGCGAGAGTACAAAACAAACAAACCTTCCTTGTCTTGAATCTTGGCCTTGACATTGTCAATAGTGTCACTGGATTCAACCTCTAGGGTTATGGTTTTACCCGTCAAAGTTTTCACGAAGATCTGCATTTTCTCCTCCTCTCACCACCAATATTCACTCTTCTTCTCTGCTCTGCTGTTTCTTCATCTCTTAATCCTTTTATATCTAGGGTTTATAGTCAAGTGACGGAAGCCCATTGGGCTTCGATGGAACTGGGCTTGGGACAATGTAACTGGAATCCAAAAGGAGGACTTTTATCGATAAATTAGTCTCTTTTTCTTTTTAAGAACTAAGACATAAGAGATCTATCAAATTTGGATTTTATGCAATAATAGTTCTCATTTTTTTTGAATTATAAAGAATAAGGATTTCATAAAAGAATAACTAAGCTACAGTTTAACTAAGCTCGTGCAAAAAAAAAAAAAAATAATATTTGAATGACCATTCGGTTTATAGACGAATTCATTTTAGGGATTATGATATGAAGAATTATTTGATGTGAATTGTTGTAACATGCTTGTTTGGTATATAATAATGATAATGATATGTCTAGTGTAATATCACAGCTGGGGTTGGGAGGTGCAATGCATCCACATTTTATCCTTATTTTGTGTGAGGTAAAAATGTTGTTACCAATCCTACTAGTATACTCCATTTTATTAACCATGATGAGGTAAAAATGTTGTTTCTGATCTACTAGTATACTCAATTTTATTAACCATGATATTGAAGATCAAAGGTACATAAAATAGTAAATAAAATTTTCTTCAAATATGTTGTTCTTTAATTTTCGCCTTTAATAATTCAACCTATGTCTAGTCGGCCAGAAGTTCTTTAGAACCAAAAGTCATGTCAAGCATAACTTGTGAGATAATATGATATGAAAATATAAACTTTTGCACGACTCAAATTTATTTAATACTAGGGACATAAAATGGGGAAAAATTGCAAATGACACCTCAAGGTAGCATATAGGTACGTTTTTTACTGCAGGCACCATACTTGAAACACAAACATGGGCCGAAAGTACATAGTTGATAATGCTACAAAAAAAGTAGGATCCATCCCTTCACAAAGCAAAACAAAGCACCATAGCAACTTAACAAAGTTCAATCATTATTTATTTTTAGAAAGGTAACATAACAATTAAGAAAGTTGAAATTTTGAGCTTCTAAAAGGGCATTTTCTCTTGCATTTTGGATAATGCCTTGTCAAGTTGGCTCCATTTTTGTTCCAAGGATCCATTATACCCGATTGACATCCGCACCAATCCAGGTGAAATCCCAGCCAACTCCTTCTCTTCATTGTTCAACTCGCTGCTCGTGCTAGAGCCAGAGCACGACATGAGAGTCTCGTAATATCCCAAACTCACAGCCATGAACCCAAATTGGGTAAAGTTTTGCAAGACATTCATCAAACGATTAGCACGTTCCTCAGTTTCCATGTCCACGCAAAGAATTCCCCCATAACCATAGTCTTTATTAGCCATGGACTTGATAAGTGCATGATCTGGATGGTTTTCTAGGCCTGGATAGATCACTTTCAGCCCAAGTTTGGTCATCCTAGAAGCATATTCCAAAGCCCGTTTGCAGTGTTCTTTCATTCTCAGGCCCAAGTGAGGAAGTCTTTCTGCAAGTTCAAAGGCCACCTTCGGATTCATGGTTGGGCCCAATAGCATAAGAGACCCTTGATGAAGATCCATCATGGAGTTCACAAGACTTGCTGGCCCACAAACAGCACCTACCAAATTAAACAATATCCTAATTATCACCTTATCTTAACAATTATTATGTTGCTCACTGCTCAGGTTATTATATTGAAATACAATAACTCAATGACATGCAAGAATATATCCCCAAAATGTGTGGAATAAACAAAAAGAATGTATGGTCGGTCTCATCTTTCTTTATTGTGTCTTTAAGTCCATAATAATACATTTAATTAATGGTCTTTTGAGTTCAATGTATATAGAAGATCTAGATAATGTTTCAGGATATATACCTACACAATAAGTAGAAATAAAAATAAACTTAAATACCGAAAGACCACTATTAATTACTAATTATTAATTAAGATAGATTGGAGATAGGATAGGATAAGATTATAGAATAATAATTTTAATTTCACACTATAAAACTTAAAAGTGTAGTGTTACATCAAAAGCTCCATTCTTATTTCTTTCTCGTTATTTAATCAAATATCTTCATTTTTAGAATAAAAGTAAAATTAAATTGAAGATGAACCTTTGATAAGAATAAGTCATAATAATTTCTTTTTTGAAAAAAACATGCATATTATAACGTACTACCAAGATCAACCGAATCTACTTTGTCTGATATATAAAAAATAAAATACGAAGGAATATTCGTATGAGGATAGAGCTAAAATATAACAAGACAATATTAAAACAATTATGAAGATGACCTCCATTTCTGGTGAGTTCACTTTGCTATTTGCAGAAGCCACGTGTTTATTATCTAAAATAACTAAGCCAAAAATATGACCACTACTGCTACTGATAACTAGGACCAGATTTGAATATTAACCTAAATAATAATTATTGTAATAGTATGTTAGAAGAATTCATAAATTTTAAATTTGAAATCTCGTATGTTAGATAGAGGCTTTTTATAAATATTTTGGAACACATGTGATCACCTTCAACATCAAGTAGGTACATGTCAGTTATATCACATGTACATGCACAACCTTTACGAACTATTCCGGACAGACGGGACATCGTAAGCTTGTGTTTTTTCAAAATAAATAAATAAATACAGTAATAATTTAATCTTAAACCACAAATATACTACAAGTAGAATAAATTTTGTACCAAAAAGGAAATAAAAACTTCAATTAAGAAAACACGTGAAATCTTATCTCTAAAGTCGATTTAAAGAGCACTAGCATCCAATAATGTAAAGACACCAAAAGTTAAGCACGTGTTAAAACATAGTCCCTAAAATCAATCTTTCCAACCTTTCAAAAAAATAAATGTCAAATAAGTTTATCAATGGAGTATCATTTTTCACAATATTTCTCTTTATTTACGTGTCGATGTCGATGAGCCTTAGTTGGAAAAAGATATAAAAGGTGGAAACTATGATTACAACAATGGACTCTATCAATTCTCAATAATCATGACTAGTTCATCATGCTAATAACTACAAATACAATTTCATTTTTGTTCTGTACGTGCAAATTTAACGTATGCATACCAAGAATTATAAGAAAGAGAGAATTTTAGAATTGCCTTAATCAATCTTAACTATTGAGTACCATCTTTTTTGTATTCCTAAGAAAAGTAAATCAAATTCAATTTTATAACGAATATGTAGTAATTATTCTCATAAAAGTTAGGTGAAAGAACTAACTTTACAACTACAATTGGAAAAAAAAAAAAATGGGTCTACAAATAATTCAGTTTGAGATTATCGACTGTCCTTTTCTTTAGGAATATTCAAGGTTCACGAAATCAAAATTTGCCATTAAGATTCATTGTTCATTTTTAATTACGTTTCAAATTTGCAATTAATGATTTTCTTTTCAAAGTCAGGGAGAAGTATACAATTTTCGTCTAAAATATTAATTGATGACTTCAATGCAGAGGAGTGATGTAACTGAAACCAAAGGAAGGACAAAAATAGAGTAAAATCAAACCTGCAATGATATCAGCTGCACCGCTAATGTACTTGGAAATACTATGAACAACAACATCAGCCCCCAGCCTCACCGGCGACAGCACCATCGGAGCAAAAGTGTTGTCCACCACCACTGTCACACCTTTTTCATGCGCTATCCTGCTCAACTCCGGGATGTTAGCCACCGTCAGCGTCGGATTTGACACTGACTCAAAATACAGCACATTTGTTCTCCCTTCAACTATAGCTTCCTTAACCATTTCCAAATCCCTTACATCCACAAACGACGTCGTTATGTTACAAGCCCTCGGTAAAAAATGCGTGAGCAACGCATGGGTCCCACCATACAGCGTCTGTGAAGCCACCACGTGTCCACCTGCACACGCCGATTTAGCTTATTACCTCTCCCTCTTCAACTGAATAACAACACACTACTCCCCATTTGAATATATTATATAAAAAATTAAAACGTATAGCTATTGAAAAAGAGGGAAAAATTATGGGCAAAGGCAGCAGGTGTCAACCTGAACTGCAGAGCTGTAACATCACCGATGATATCGCCGACATGCCGGAAGCCGTACAGTAAGCAGCTTCCGTTCCCTCAAGCGCAGCCATGAGGCGACCGAGATTGAGCACCGTCGGATTGAAATGACGGCTGTAGATGAAGAAATCACGGTCAGGACCAAGTTCTCCGGCGAACATGCGGCGCATCGTCTCCGGTTCCATGACGGTGAAGGTGGCGGAGGCCTCGATGGACATGTTAACGCCGCCGTGTTCGCCGAATTCATGGCGTGCATTGGCTAACGCCGCCGCTGGATCCTCCCATACAAGCGATTTTGATTGTTTTTTGCTCACGAAAAAGGAATCGTCGTGATGGTCGCACTCATCGGAACCCGATGATCTCTTCTTGTTAGAAACAACGCTATTGGTGTTTTGGTTCAATGTATCTGCCATTTTTGTGGAGAGAAAAATCAGTAGAGCCCCTTTTGATAAGTAGATTTGGGAAATTTGATCGGTGTGTGAGAAATATAAGGGGAGAGAGCAGTCTATATATAATCGAAAAAATATGAGAAAATAATTAATTAAACCATACCAAAATTAAGGATGGATAATTACAATTAAAATAATATTGACTAGAGTAATTATTTTATTTCTTTTTCAGTTTTGTGTTTACACTTGTGTTGATTACAATTCATTTTCAGGAACATACAGATACGAATGGAGTGAGATCATTAAAGGAAATGCCACTAAATACAATTATGTAACCTTCAATTTACATTTGACCAACACAAAACGTATTATTTTACATTGACCAAACAAAAAATATTTATATCATATAGTCTCCGTTCTAAAATACTCTCTCCGTCTATTTCTATTTGCCATATACCTATTTTATCATTGTTATTAATGGTTTAATTATTTCCAATTACATTAGATAACTTATGATCACAAAACTGGAAGAAAATTATTATATTAGGAGTGATATAGTAAAATTATCAATTTATTTATTATATAATTAAGGGGTGTACCAAGTCAAAATGTATGAGAATAACGAGAAAGTATATGTTATTATTTTCTTTTCGCAAATCAATCTTTGAAGCTAAGTTAAATGAAATTAATTTAATACTCAAAAGTATATAGAAAATACTTATAAATTATATTTCTTCTCATTTTAATATTTTTACATCTTGAAATATTGATCAATATTCATATAATTTGAATCAATAGAAAATAATATAGTATATATTTTAGGACAAAGGGATGTATAGTCAATGTTGACTAGTTTATATTATGGATCGTAGAAAAGTAACTAGTGAGTAGCAAAATTGAATTGGTAGAACGAATCTACCCGTCCTTCCGAGTATATTAGATCAAGTACGTATTTGGGAAATACTATCGAAAAAGTATACCATGCAGAGAAAAGGTAATATATTTAATTTAGAATATATATTAGCCCAAGAAATTGCACTCCCTAATTTGAAACATGACACTTGGCAAAACAAAGAGATGTAGTGTAACATATTTTGATTAATGACATGAACCAAGGTGCTAGGTTCTAGTTACAAGGTGTGATATCTTCATTATTATTCGGAAAATTATAAAAATCGAGAACTAGGAAGACTTTGACCACTCATAATTAAAAGAAGTCTATTCTAAAATATATATATTTGTGTCTATGATATAAAATTTGAATAAAAAAATGTATACCTCAAAAATATGAATCAAAGTTTGAATAAAAAGAGATGGATAAAGAGCCGAGCTCTTGACCCATATTTTCTTGTTAATAACTATGTATATGACATAAAAATGTCAATAACCAAAGGCATATGCGTGTGTGTATTGACAATTATAATCATGCTCTTGAAAATCTTGATTCGTTGATTTCCTATAGTTACTTTGTGGATCTTCTTAATAATTATATATAATAATAACAAATTTCAAATTGTTTTCGATAGCCCTTTTGGAAGTACTAGACAAATTAATTTGCCTACTCTTTATTACATATACAAAATTAGATATAGAAACAATTACTCAATACAAGTAAAGCTAAAGCTTTTGTGGTCCTTTTATAGGGATATATATGTATTACAAGATTACAAAGTCTCTTTCACAATCTCTCCACATTATATATTAAAACAAGATAGATAGTATGTAGGTACATATATATTTTGCTTCTTTCCTTTTCATTCTAACAAATGGAGCAATGCAAATCGATTCTCAAGTAAATTGTCACTTTAGGCGGGGGACCTATGATGATACACATTCATCAACTATATATAGATTATGTAGTAGTTTCATGATCTCACACGCAGAACATTTTGTTTTTATCAAAGATTTTTATTCAGGAATGTAGTGAGACGAATATCATCTCTTCATCTTTTAACGATTTCACATTCAAGAGAATATAGATGAACTTAAGAAATATTATCTTTAATGGATATATACATCGTGAATATAAGTTAGGAAAAGTAATGTATTTGACCGCGCTTTCCAAATAATTACATTTGTTAGCCAAAATAGAGTATATACTACTTAAATATTGGTATAAACCGTTGAACTTCAAATACGGCCATCTTGATTATAACCCAATTTTTATTTTTACTTTTACTTTTATTAAATAAAATAAATCCTTCCACGACCTAAGAGGGGAAAATTGTTTTTACGGGCAACGTTGAAAACAGAAAACATATCCCTAGAAGAGAATCATAATTACTGCCTGCAACACCTTGGAAACATATATTCCATGCAAAATTAAATATTGTTAAAAATTTTGAGGAATTTCATGCAAAATTTATTATTTCATAGTGCCCCTGGTGAATTAGCAGTCTCACAACAAAAACGGATTCACAATTTAACTAAACTTTACAGGTTCAATTGTTGAAGTTTTTATTAGTGAATTTATTATATTTTTAAAATTATAAATTTATGATAGACTATATTTAATTTTATCGGCTTAGTTGAATTAGTGGAAATGATGAATTATATCTATATTATTTAGCAATAAATACTAACGTGCTTATTAGTATGTTTTTTTTAACTACTAATTAAGACACGCCCATGACCATGTGGATGATATTCTGCCATTAACTAAATTTAGCAATAATACATATATTAACATTCTAATTACGTTTTTAACTATTAAAACACCCCTCGACCATGTGGATCATATTCTTTTATTAATTAAATAAATATGGTTGTAACATATATTTTTCTTTTGGTGCAATTGTGCAAGCAACACAGAGAAGAAAATTTCAAGGTGGCATTTATGATCAATAAAATGAGATTAATTGTTAAAATTACTCTTAACTCCCTCCGACCGTGGATGATATTCTTCATTAACTATATTTAGCATTAATAATACATATATTAACATGCTAATCACGTTTTTTAGCTTTTAAACACCCCTCGACTATGTGAATGGTATTCTTCCATATGGTTGTAGCATTTTTCTTTGGGTGCAAATGTGTAAGCAACACAGAGAAGAAAATTTCAACGTTGATATTTCATTTATGATCAATGAGATTAATTGTTAAAATTACTCTAACTTAGAAAATATATTACTCGTAATTTAGTCCATCTTTTATTTTGGTCGAAATGCCATGGAGAATATTTAATTTCTAAGGTTTACATTTTATTTCCCAGTTAGATTAAAAAAATGAAAGATCAGTTGAAACTCTGGGATGAAGAAATTATTATTAGTTCAACCATTTTGAATGTAACAGCTTGCTATATTAAAAGCTACCAGCTTTACATTAATTCTGATTAATTTATTTTTAAAAATATGACATAGTGCATATACTAATTATATGCTAATTACGACCATCAAATCGTAAAAAAGTCAGCTCATCATTTATCAAGCATACAATTTTCCTTCATTCAGTGAACCAAAAGAAAACCGAGTTAATAACGTGAAAGAAAAAATATAATAATGCAGGACACTTTTTTTGAAACACACAATTGAAAATTATATTACACGAATTAAAATATTTGATATAGTAATGATGTAGTATATAACTTAAATTCTTAGGTAAATAAAAATTGAGATCGTACACCGTAAATATCGTCCAGTAATTTATGTGAATAATTATATATGTATGTCTACGTCTACGGACAAGGAAATTCCACATTTATAATGATAAAAATCAAAATATTGAACTGCAAACGAAAACTATTTATCTGTACAAAAGTCCAAAAATATAATTTTGGTTGGAATTTTGTGATATCGACAATCTACCTCAAACAAATTATTGTTAAATTGACTTATAGAAAGAAAAGGAAAAAAAAAATTGTATACCAGTTTTAGAAGGAAGTTAAAAGAGTAGTATGTAGTTTATTTTCTTTTTCCAGAATACTAATTGATTCTATAAAGACAAGAAAACATTATTTGAAAAAGCAAATGGCACGTCTTTGTTCTTAATATATATATTTATATATATGTTGTTTAAGTAATATTGATACATCCAAGGAAAAAAATTGAACTTCATATCAACAATATCTTGTACAATTTTTGATGATCTACGAAACCTTGTTTGACATGTGAAATTTTGAATTGACTTTGAAGGAAGAATTCACTAGTACCACTAGTATACGTTCTTCTTTTTCTTTTCTAATTTTCTTATTATCGATGTGAAATGAACTTCAATAAAATTAAAAATATTCATATAACTGATTTTAATTTTTAATTTGTTTAAGATTGAAGCGTAACTTTAATTTCTCATATGTTTGTGTATATAAAGTTATAAACACATCAATTATATACTTTTTACCACCCTATTCAGATAAGAACAAAAGAGTAAACGAGTAAATGAGCTTAGTATATATTTAATTATTCATGGTCCCTCTACTTGTAGGGTGGTTCGAGAAGGAACGAGAAAAATCCAAATATTCAAAAAGTCCTAGTATAGGAAAAAAAAGGAAAATAAATTAAATAAGCATGGATAAGCTCTATTGGATTAGCTGGAGGATTACAATAGGATGTGCGTTTCCTTATCATGGCCAACTCATCATACTTCCTATCGATCTATTCGAGGCTTATTAAGATTTCAATTAAATTTTACTATATACAAAATATTAAGTAGTAATTTCTTCTCATTATTCAAGTCTTAGTGAATAAAGTTATCCTTATCTATATTCGTTTGTAAGAAATAATTATAAACATTTTATAGAATTAATTGAAATGCATGACACGAACACCACAATTATTGTTATTTTTTAAAATGCCTCACCTAATTTCTATGAAGAAGACGTTATCCGTATAACTTGGAGCAAGAAAAAAAGACAAAAGAAATAGGATGTCTATTAGTACAAAGAAGATGAATCTGAGCCAGATAAAAAGGCACATGTTAATCTGAATTTTGCAAGTGCTAAGGTTTTTGTCCATATTGTGAGTTTAGTCTACCCCACTTTGATAAATACAATTACGAATGACCAACAACTTATAATTAGGTGCTTCCCACTTCCCATTAATTCCCTAATTGTTTGTCATCATCTTTATCTCTTCCACAACAAATATACCTCTAATCGGTATTATCCACTAAATGAGTTTTTACACTTTTAACAATGTTGTATAATACAAGCAAGCACAAATTTAGATGATGACTCCACGTAGGGTTATTGTCCTAAAACGTCACTTTTTTTTTTTCTCATTCAAAAATATCATTCATACCGAAAAGTAATATATTCGACAACCTTTTTTAATGACGTGACACCTGATTTGATTTTTAGAGGGAAAAAAATAGAAATGATAAAACCCAACCTGTTTTAACCAAAAACCTCCCATCCGTCCCAATACTGTGCATGTATAACAATGAGGCAATACGGATCTCCATATATGTAGAATATAGTATCTATTAAATTTTTACACTTTGTTTGAACGGTTGTTACATATTATTTCATAATATATTGTATTATGATGTATTATATTATATTATATTGTATCGTACTGTTTTAATGAATACAATGTTTGGATATATTACATCATTCTCCGTTGTTAGTTATATAATGTCACACATTCATAATTTGAATGATAAATGTACCAAAAAAGAAGAAAATGTATGATAAAAGATGAAATACAATTATTAGGTAATAAATAAATGCAAAATAAGAAGAAAATATTAAGGTAACAACGCAATCACACCAAATCAATCGCTACATGAAATCGGTCTTTTTTTGTTATCTAACGATGAATTTAAACAATACAATACAATCTAATTTAAGTAACAATCAAAACAAGCATTGTATTTAAACTAGCAACACAATACAATACAACAGATAACAACCATTCAAACAAGGTGTTGGTCTCAAGTCTCAACTTCTGCCGAGTTAACTCCATCTTCAATGAGGAGCATAGAATTGCAGTTACAGTTACTAGAGTACAACATCGACCACTTGGCAGGCCGTAGCAATCTATAAATAGAAAATTTCCTTAAGGATTGTTCTTGACTAGCTTCACCAAACAACGCTATGACTTAAACAATTCTTGGATGTGTGGAGGATAATCAAAGAATAGGCTCCATGTTGCAGAGCATGAATACCAAGAACTCGCCAAAATTTGACGATTTATGATACATACATTACTGTCTCATCAGACAGTGCTTGATATGTGCCTATATCAAAATGATGGAATATTCGAATTCGATACCTTGTTGCTATACCTCTAGGTGTTGGAATCTTTCAGTAACACCGTTGTTCATAGTCTCCTGATTACTAGCACATGCAGCTGAAGCAGATTTATCATGTTCTATATACTCCAAGAAGTCCATCACATGTGGATCAGTCCATGGGCATCCTCGTGGTGCTTCTGGACCTGCCACCCAACCAAGATGGCCTCCTTTAGGGGTTACAATCAACATACAGTTTGAGTTCTCCTGAGGGAACAACACAAAGCTTAGCTGCAATGTATGTCTTCAAGCACAAACTAAATACATTGTGCATGCACTCATACAATTGAACAAGAGGCAGATCCAGGATATGAACTTTATGGGTTTGTGATTTTCTGAACCCATAGTTCATTTGATTTTCTGCTTCACAACATATTATTTGTCCCTATCTAATGTTTTTTTAACACGTCTATTGGGGTCTCAGCTGAAGCTACTGGATTCAGTTGAACCTCCTCACTATTTATACTGTAGATTCTGCCCCTGAGTTGAGCCTCCTATAGTGGTCTCAAGTTTCAACTATCATGTGATGACTTCTTTATGCCAACAAGCTTAAAGGCACTAAGATACTACTCCCTTTGTCCAATTTATGGGGCACCACTTGATAAATGAACTTCAATTAGGGTATCAAACCCAAATCAACCTACTTTCGGAATGCATTTGTTTCAAGTGTTGATTACAATTTGTACTAGGGCTTCTTTGACACCTTAGGGATCAAATGAACAATGCAAAGGTACACTTGAAACTCAATTCCTACAGCAATTTGGCAAACTATCTAGAAGGAAAAGATTCGTCAAACTTTCAAGGAAAAAAGAAAGCGTAATTATCCTTAAACATAGGTTGCACTGTAACTACTGGGTTGTAACCCCTCTTGCCAGCATCTTCTTATTGCAGGCTTATATCAATAAAATTTCACTCCCTACCTATCAACAACAACATACCCCGTGTAATCCCACAGACGGGGTCATAAATTAGAGTATTCCATATTAATTTAGAGGATCATAGTCATTAGCCAGTCCTAGTGCACACTTAAAGATGCTCCCTCCAAGAATATCCACCTTCATCTTTTGTTCTCAAACTAATGTATGATGTGTGAAAATAGCCTTCTTCTATACTTTTTGAAGCACACAAGTTAAATTAGGCCAAATAACTCTTCCAGAAACAATTTGATCCTTTTAAATAAGAAAACCAATAAGTCACTACTAGATCCTAACTTGCCTTTCCATTTACCACCAAAGACATTTAATTTAGCTCTTCTCTTGAGACACATGCCAAGTCAAGAAGACATCCAAGTTGAGATGCAATATTATTAATGTATTAGATAAAAATGAGATGGAGTTAAGCATATTTTACTTTGTTGCCACTTGCCAATGTCTTTTTCCTTCATACTTAAAACATAATCCTTAAAATTGTTCCTTTGTGATGTAAGCTCTCAGAAAGTAAAATTGAATATTTTACTCTAATATGATTATCTAGCTTTTCCAATCTAGCAGACTGAGGGGTCGTTTGGTTTGAAAATGAGTTATGATGGGATAAGTTATGTTGGGATAAGTTATGTTGGGATTAGTTATGATGGGATAAGTTGTGTTGGGATTATTTTTTATTGAGTGTTTGGTTTGTTGTATTCAAAATAATAAATTTTAAGAACAATTTATTTGTTTACAAAAATGCCCTTCATTAATGTAAAAAGTGATATAATAAAAGGGTTGAAAGAGACATTTTTGTCATTTACCTATTTTATCCCGGGATAAGTTATCCCGGGATTACTATACCACCCTAGGTTAGGGATAACGTATCCCGGTACTAATTATTAATCCTGGGATAAGTTATCCCGAACTTGCCAACCAAACAACAAAATAAGCGGTACTATAATTTAATCCCGGGACTATTTGGTATTATCCCTTACACCAAACGATTACACCAAACGACCCCTGAGAGTATAAACAAACTACCAGTGTTTCGCCTGACTGATCCATACAAATTATAATGAATAAATGGAGTCTGGAGACTACGAAGAAAACAAAATCTAAGGAAGTATCCTTGCTTAGTAAATACTTTGACAAACAAACAATAAGAAACTGCACGAATAACCAAATTATTATTTTTTTTGGCAGAATTGCATATGCACATCAACAAACAATGAGAAAATATCAACAAAATAAAATGGGCTATGAGAATGAAGATAGTATCTACCTCAATATCTTTACGAGGGATTCCTCTGGCTGGAGCAATTGGATCATTTGCAGCCTCCACAAATAAAGAAGAGTAAGTTAACTTTGCATTTTGTCTTAGTTACCACTTGCAGAATCTTAACAAGCATAGTCCCTTTTTGATAAGTTGATTACGCAAAACTACTTCTATATTTTTTAGCCCTCTCTTTTCCCCTTCCTTTCTCTCTTTTGCTTTTCCTCCTTTCTTTTTTTTGAGGAGAGACACAAAGAGATGGAATTTCTTTAAATCACAATGAGACTTTTGATTATGTCATTGCAATATTCTAGACAAATTGTCTGTCTCCTATAAAGATCCAAGAGTCAAATATGGAGAAAAGTGATTCTCTACTCTATATATCTTAGAGAGCAATAGTAGTTAGTGCAATGGTTTTCCTAGAATCTGGTCCCAATTACATTTCATAAAAATCCTTCGCATTTTATCAAGAAAAGTAACTCTTGTATTAAAATGAAAAGTGTGAAACGTCTATTTGATAGTAAGTTAACCAAATTGCATAAAGGTACATCTGTGATGTGGGAAAAATCCTACAACAGATAACTACAAACGTGTACTGTCTAACAGAAACACAAAGTTAAACATATATTCTCTCTCAAGTTTCAGCTTTATTGCATGGAATATTAACTTATATGATATGATGTTCAGATTTTGTCCAAGAAGAGTTACACTTTAACTCTCCTGACCATGAACTGTAGACCTATAAATGGCGTCTGAATTACGATAAATAACCACAAACAAAAAAGAACAATGGAGAGTAAATGGCTGAAACAAACTTACTTGGATACAAAGCAGAGGCGTGCAGACATTTGTAATGGAATCTGAGCTGCTCGAGTTAGAATAGTAATCATCCACAGACTTGAATCCAAATGAAACTGCAAAGTTGAAGGCAATTACTGATAAGTTCAGATGCAATCATATACAACTTTTTTACTACTACATACAAGAATAAATACCTCGTGTCAGTCCATCATCAAATTCTCTAACAGTTTTGGCATTGGCAGCTAATGATATATTAAATTCGCCTTCCATATCTTCAAACAGTAGAGCATGCCTATAAACAAGAGATCTAGTTTAAAAGAGGTAAAATGTATCCCGAGCAAAAAAGGAAAACTGAATTATGAAATTACTTTTTGAAAATTTTGCGGAGAGAATTTGCTAATGCTTTGTCATAAACATTGTTAAAGCCCTTATGGAAATCTTCGTCTGCAATGACCAAATTGAATGGATTGCACAAGGAAACAGCACCTGAGAGAAGGCAAGAATGAGATTCCTGCAATGAAACAATAAAATATGAGAGATGGGCAGTACCATGGACTCCTGCAAGTAGATAAATTGAAATAATGAACTCAGAGCAATGGATTGAATCATTGAAAGGTAAACACAAACCAAAATAACAACTCCAGTGAACGCCTACAGACTTGTAACCAATCAGTCGAGCACCCCCACCTTTATTGTGTCTAATTAAATTGACGGTAGATGCATCATTAAACAAATAAATTATTAGAAAGCAGTTTCTCAGAATTCAAGTACTCCATCCATTCCGACTTTATTACATCATTTGCCTATAGATTGTATTTGAAAATACAAATAGTGCAACTGATAGGCAATATTGTTGAAGACAAATACAGCAACTGGTAGTCAAAAAAATTCCAAGAGTTGTTTTGATCCAGAACAAAGAAAGCACAATGTTGACCCAGGACAAATGGATGGAGACAGACAGCAGTGCTCAATTACCTACGCAAGTATATAACCACAGCTACCAGATTATGGCATAACTTCACATGTCCATTCACCATTTACTGCTGACTCTCTCAGTAGATATTGACTGTAGAGTGACTCCAAAGATAACTTTCAATATAGTTAATAAAAAAAAATTCCAGTTCAATGAGTGTTTATCGAGATGTCTCAAGGATCTACTTGGGATAAAAGAAGGTAATACATGCTACTGTAACATCCCCTTCTAGTTAGTTTCTTAAGCAGCAACATTGAATTCCTTTTTATGTAGACTTAAGAATAAACAAGGGTTTGGGGTGTTCAGAGGATGAAGAATCATAAGCCATGTCGATGGAAACATGGGCTAGCAGTTAATAAAGTGGAAAACCTTGAGACCAAGGTTCAAATCCCAACAGACAAAAAAGTATTAGGTGATCTCAGTGACTCAGTCTTACCATCTTCCTAAGCCTTGGTGGACAAAGTTACCTGAGCATGTGCTAATGAGAGGTAGAAAATATCCGGTGGAATAGTTAAGATGCGTACACGCTGGCCAATATACACGATCTTTATAAGAAAAATGGAACACCATTACTAGATGGTCTAATTATCAGAAAGCTCATGAAACCCAATTCCATTGACAAACATTCAGCTATACTAAGCACAAGAAATGATTGAGAAAAAGAAAACTGGGACACAACTAAACATTTTTCCTCAACATACTCTATGATGTAATTATGTTAGGCGCTAGCATCCATATAGCGCCTCCATATATAGAGTTTTCACTTTTTTCTCAATAAACTGTATGATGTTAGCCAGATCACTAATGCTCAGCAGAATTTCAGTACTAAATTTAAATATGCTAACAAGTTCACCATAGCATCATATTCATACCAGATATTCTTTAGAACAGCCCGTACTGAAGATGCAAGGTAGATCAGTACAAGGACAAATGGAAGAGGAACATTGATAAGCACAAAGTGAATTGATTGAGTTACCTGTCCCAAGTAGCGAACAAGAATATTTGCTCCAAGAGACCAGCCTATTGCATATAAATTTGCCGCTGGATAGCGGTTGCTGACATGTGCCACCACTTCATACATATCCCCAAGAAATGAAGCTGAATAGAACTGCATAAATTAGTTCAAAGGAAAGCATGTAAATACGAAAGAGGCAGCAACACAGTTAAAGAAGGAGACAATAGAAAGGTTAAATTTAGTTAGTCATTCCAAGAAAGCACAGAAATGTAGTTCTTTTATTCAGCATTTACTTTGTAACTAGTTTGTTTTGGTTGGAGGCCTAGTTCCTGATCTTGGAAATAGATGCTCTTTAGTTTGTACTTGTTCCTTGATGGTATGGTAATATTTTGCATTTGTTTCCAAAAAAAATAAAAAATGAACAGATAACTTTTACACGGCAAAGATGATTGTGTTCGACATTACTTTGAAGAGGAAGAGTAATATCTTAAAATAATGTTTCACCTTAATTCGATCAATTCATGACCAGTTGTATGTTTTCTCTTAACAAATTGACAAGCTAAAAAATCTAGAATACTTTGACCAGTACTATTTGAGAAATAAAGCTGACCAAGTTTGGAAATTATGGAGTTAATTATTTGAAAATGGGGCTATAATAATGATACTAATAATAATGGAGTTAATTATCAGAAAATTCAGAAGTTCAGTGAGGAGCTATAACGATAATCAAACTTAAGAAAGTCTACAACACACATCAAGAACTGGGTAACAAAGAACTCCTTTCTATGCGAAAAATGGAAATACACATTGATTTCCTACTTTGCCTAGGACAGCTTGAACATAAAGCTATCTCTGATACTCTGGTATGAGCTAGATTGTGAGTTTGAAGGTGTATAGATGAAGAAAAGTATCCAGGACCAAAAGATATGGAAATTGAGAATTTAGAGATTATTATTGAAGATTCTTCCGTAGTTGAACTATAGGGTGGACTTGGAAAACCTTTCTTACTTGTTTCCGTTGACTATGGTTTAAATCTTTTTTGAAATCACTTGGTGAAAGAGACCGGATCATGTCAAGCAAGGGAGGGGAACCAACATTTTGTGAAGATAAATTTTTGAGCCCTTCCGAAACAAAAGTCCAAGTGAATATTATTTGCATAAGCAATAGATATAATCAACTTTAAAGAGTTTTAGTCTAATAATTGATGCAATGGAAGCAGAAACTTATACTTGGTTCATAAAGATCATTCTTTTAGCAATCATATGAAAATCAGATTTAAAACAAAAGGGCATCAATGCACTGATGCCAGAAAAAAAAGTACAGAAAATATACTGAGCCGAAAAAAAGAAGCAAAATGGGCAATCATATAGATAATTGTTCTACTCGTTAGCTTTCTCCAGATACTTCTTCTTTTCTTCGTCAGTCATGAAAGCAGTGAGGGGGAAAGACTTTCCGATTCCTATAGGAGTCTTGAAGTGAATTTTGTTCTGAGCAGGATCCTCAATGCTCATCTCAACTATTGGCACCCACAGAAATAGCTGCTTACTCTTAACTCCAGTCATTTTCTTCATTCTTCCTTTCTCCACGTAGGCAGTGACCTCTGTGGCATAGCTAACTAGAGTTTTTGTTGCGACAAAGTAATGCTCGTATGGAGCCTTTTGTTTCATCCACACAAATCCAGTTTCGCGAACACAGCCACATTCTTCAAGGTCCTTAAGAGCAAGGACACCCATGGGGAATCCCAACTCTTTCAGGAGCTCAAGAGAATGACTATAGCAATCTTCAACTCCATATACAATTTCTGCTCCTGCACGCTCATCTTGGCATGATGTTTTATTGCTGGCCATTTTGCAGTGGTATAAGATCGAAAAAGCTCTGTATTGCAAGGTGCAGCAATTCAGGTTATGGTGTGATGCTTAAATATACACAAAGCAGGAAGGAGAAAGAGAGGACAGAGCAAGGTTGTTGACTGGCAGTTGTGCAGAAGGGATCTAGTTGATAGTGTTGTTCACCTAACTAGTTGAACAAAAACTTCCAAAAGAATGGAGTCAAATGGACAGCACAAGATCAATCAACCGTCCACAAAAAAGGCTGCCAATTCCCATCAACTAACCATACCAACAATTATCTCTTCTTAACCAAAAAGTTTGATTAACAGATACAAACATTGGCCAAACTCCACCAAAAATCACATCAAAACGAATAGCAATATCAGTGGGGAAGAAATTAAAGATCAGATCTTTATTAATGTATCAATCAACCAAAGTAATGAAAGACCAAGATGAGAGTACCTGGGGAGTTGTCACAGGACTATCTCCACATCCTCTACTATTGAATACCACAACTCTCCAACCCCTATTTCTAGCTCTCAGCAGCATATGCCTCACGTACGAGTCATCGCTTCCCCCAGTCAGACCTGGCTGCAATAACTCTCATCAGATCAGTTCCATTCTATACACACACCCTTACTTTTACAATCCAGAATCCAAAGCCAATGTGTATGTCATACTGAAAATTGCCAAAAATTGTAAGTCTATCAATAATGAAGCAATAGAAAGAAGACCCACAAGCAAAATGAGCAACGGGGAGTCGGGAGGTAAGTTACGATCGTCGCCGGATACCCAATCGAGAGCGACGGAGCCATCATCCTTAGTCCGCAAACACTCTCGCCGGAGACGAACGTCAGGAACGGACCTAAAGAAAGCTGCAAAAATAGTTTCTATATGGCGATTCCCAGCGACGATGGGATAAGGACTGTATGGATTATGAAGGGATTTAAAAGCAGAGAGAAACTTGTCTCGAGCTCCGCCTGTGACTTCTAGTGATGGATGAGGAACTTTGCCGTCCGACATTGCGGTGGCGCAGATAGTTTTAGAACGGCGGAAGGTGACGTGTCGGGGAGGGGACGAATTCGAGAGGTTTTTGAGATGGCGGAAGGAGGAGGAGATAGGAGTGGCTGAGCCAATGGTGGCTCTAGCCATTGTTTGGTGGGAGCTGTCCCCACCGCTCACTCTGCTTTTTAAAATTGGTTTGTAGCTTGTTGAAGAAGATGGGTGGTGCTGACTGGTGCAACTATAACAAATACTGTACATAAATATGGAGTATAAGAACTAAAAAAAAATACGAATACAGAGAAGACAATATGTATAATAAGAAATAAGTAGATAATATGTGAATAATAATATTAGTATTTACTATTTTTCTTACTTTAATATTTAACTAATTCTCGATATCTTTATATTTTAAGTAGAATTGTATCCTTCATAATACTTTATCTAATTATTTTTTTCTAATATTTCTTCGTCTATTTCTCCTCAAACTCATGATCAACCTCTTGCGCCTCTTCTTTTTACATGGTTGAAACATTTCAATCTCGTTTCTCTCGTTTAGTTTATCACAAAAACCACTTTCATGTTGATCCTAATATTTAATCCTAATTTTACTTTTTTATTAGTCCATACATTCATTCCAACACGCTCATTAATCACTTAAATTTTTTAATGTCCAAGTTCTTGATTTGATGCATCTATCTCAACAAAATGTTGTTAAAAATGCAGAATTAGAAGAATGGTCAGAGTGCTTTTTAAGTGTAAATATTTGATTTGTCTATGATACTACTGATACTTATTTATATTAACCAAAAAAGAAAATCGAAAGCAAAATAAGGACACAATTGACATTTACAAGAAATTATGGGTGAAAACGAATTTTGTTATAGTATACATAAAAGTTCATCGGGAAAAGGATTTGATATGCCCCTCAACTTTGTCATTTGGAGCTGATATGTCCCTCGTTATGAAAATGACTCATATATATCCTTACCGTTATACAAACGGTTCACATATATCCCTATCGTTATAAAATGAGCTCACATATACCCTTCATTTAACGGAAGTGAAAAAATTAGTTTTAAATTTATCTTTTTGAATTTTGATTTTTAAAAAAAAATTATTTAGGGGTATATATGATTTTTCTAGCAAATTTCAAGGTATATTTTAATTTTTTTCGAACATACATTATTTTTTGACTTCTTGATTATCATTATTTGAGTTTCTTATTCTTATTTTTTTTTTTCACTCCTTAGTGTAAAGAAAAAAATTAAAAACTATTTTTTTTTGGATATATTGTAATTTAGTTTTTGTATTTGAAGAAAAAAATTGAGTCATCTATAATAAATTTTATAAGAATATTAGCAAAACTTAAATAAATTTGACCATCAAAATAATAAATCTAAATTAGTCATTGAAACAATTTTTTTTTTAAAAAAAAAATATATGTTTGAGGAGGATTAAATATACCCATATGGGATTATATATATATATTTTAAAATTAAACTAAAATTAATTTTTTTATTTCCATTAGAGGAAAATGGTATATGTGAGCCATTTGTATAACAATATGGTATATATATATATGTCACTTTTATAACGAAGATATATCAATTCTAAATACAAAGTTGAAGCATATCATACCCTTTATAAGGCTGCCTTCCATTGAAGTTCAGTAAATTTGTTGTAAACCTCAAAAGTCTCTAACTTTGCTGCTTTAGCCCAACCATTTTCTGTTTTATGATTTACTAGTCCTTATAATTTGCATCAAAACCAATTTTGTCACATGAACTTCGTCATTAGCTCGGAGATTCACATTCAAACAGATTTTCGCCTTTGTTAACTCCTCCGCTGTTTATCACCATGTCCTCAACCGTCGACCAAACGGAATTGCAAAAAGAAGTAGAAGCTCCGGCCACCGTGACTGACCCAGGAGACACCGCGATCCTGTCGGGGGAAGCACCAGCAGACGGTGCTGGAGATCCGAAACACGAGGAATCCAAGGAATTTGCTACCCAATCCGGAGATGTACAGTCAAACGATGCAGAGGCTTCAAAATCTGACGAGAAATTGACGAAATCCAACGAGGCGAGTGATGCAGATCCCAAGGCAAATGAGAGAGATATTTCTAGCCAGTCTGGAGATATACAATTGAACAATGCAGAGGCCTCGGAATTGATCCGATCGAACAACTCAGATGATTCAGATCCCAAAGCGGATGAGCCGAAGGGTGATACTGTTGAATCTAATGAAACGGGAAGTAACTCGAAGCAGCTAAAAAAGGATGAAGGTAGCCGAACATTTACAATGAGAGAGTTGTTGGATGAATTGAAGAATGGAGATGCCAATGAAGATTCTGAAGCTGAAAGACGAGAAAGCGACACACCTCACAGGTTTGTGTTCGCTGGCTTCTCTATAAAATGCAATGCACCTTTCAATTGCAGAACTGAAAATATCATTAATGTGTACTTATCAACTAAAAAAATATCATTAACATGCTAGATTGAATCACATGCTTCTGTAGTAAACGTGCATTCTCGAATGTATAGCTTACTCATCCAAGTTAACTATAAGCTGACTGCTGATATGATCATGAATGAAGATAAATAAATGACAAAGAAAAGCTTACTACAAAACTAGTTAATTGAAGAAGGTGATGTCTTGTCCGATAGTACAATTCATCCTTGATTGTAAAATATACTCATCCAAATTAACTGTCATTGATGCTAACGCAACAAAGTTCAGGTGGTTTTGATGAAAATGATCACGAGCGAAAATATATGAAGCACAAACAAAATTTGAGAGAAGAAGTAAAGAAGATTATAAAAGGCAAGAAAACACACTCACTTGGAGAAAATAACCATGAATGAAAGTAAACAAAGCACTAACAAAATTTGACAAGAAAATGGACATGATTGAAGAAAATGATGGCTGGTTTTATGAGTTATGACCATGCCAGCATCTGAAGGTATCACACCTTCTTGTTTTGACCACTGATATTGTTGTACATATAATGAAACACAAAAATAATGTCTAAAGCACAAAATGAATTCAAAGTCTCTCGAGTGCCTACATGGCATAGTCATGGGTTAAAAGCTGAAAGTTTGCCTTGTGCAATTCATGTTTCAAATTAGTTGAGGCTTCTGTTTTGATCCTTGAGAATAGATTCAGACACCATTTTCTGAAAATAAGAGCTATGCTTGACACCTCATGATGATGTAACATCAATCTAATCCCAAATTTGAATCTGAATTTGAAAGAGATAGAAGGATTATTAGTTCCATTTGATGTTAAAATAATAGCTCCCCATAGCTAAGTTCTCTAGAGATGTGACATTTGAAGGCATTTTGATTGCTTTAACTATGCAATCAATTTATTCAACCTATCATCTTTTGAGTAATCTCTGCTGTTTATTTTGAATCACTTCTGCAACCACAAATATACTTCAGCTTGACCTCAATACCTCATGACATCTACTGTTTTTTCGTTTTTTTTATTTTTGAACATTAAGAAGCCTATAACTTGCATTTTCGTGTTACTTGTGAATTTGGTTCTCCAGTCAACAGAGCAGTCAGCAGCACGCAGAAAGTAATGCTGCCTTGGAGTTGATTAACAGTGTCACAGGTGCTGACGAGGAGGGCCGATCTCGCCAACGGATTCTAACATATGCTGCCCGGAGGTACGTCTAATCTTTAGCACCATTTTAGTTATGGTGTTGCATATCTTAATTGGGCTTAGGCTGTCATTCCAAATTCTAATTTCATGACAAGTTTTATGGTTTGTAAATCAAGAGGCCTCCAGACAATTCACTTTCTTCAAGGAGTGAGAGTTTTTTTTTTTTTTATTTGATAGGTAATGATTTTATTAAGATTTCTTGAATACTGAGTGGGTTCCAGGAGTGTACATTGCAAAAGGCAAAATTCAGTTCCTCTTCAATCCTGTAATGAAGTAGAAGTCTAACGTGGTATCAATTTTGTTTCCACAAAACTTGACACAAAAGCAGTTGTATCTATCTGATCATTCTTTCCTTCTTTTCTTCAGAATACTAATGATTTCTTTCACTGCAAAGCATCCACCATGCAATTGAACTATGGTATTTAAATTTTGAACTTCACCAAATTCCTCCTCTGGTCCAGCTTATCAATATCTCCCTTATTGTCTTTGGCATGGTCCACTTCACCTCAAATATATCCTATAGCATGCTCCATATCCAATTGATTAATTTACAGTGAATGAAAAGATGATTTGCATCTTCGTATTACTGTCATACAAAACACATTTGTTATAGATACAGTCCCCTTCTCTGTACTCTGTAGGTTGTGCTGGGTTAGGCAAGCCTCCTTAGCCACCAACCAAGTTACACATGCCAATTTATGGGGAGTTCCGTTTTCCATGACTTTTCTCCATGGATGATCTGAATGTGAGATATTTACCCCTTTAAAGTAGTTCGTGACTGGATCTGATAGAGTAATCACTGAGTGCTATGTGTAAGATTGTTCATATCAAAACATGAGAGTCAATTGAATATTTTGAAATGTTCCGCTAGGACCACAAAATGAACTGCTATCTTATGGGAGAAAAAGAAAAAAACTTCGAAGTATGAAACAACAGTTTCAGCATCTGTTCCATGTCATTTTGAGAATAGATTCTCATTTCTGTCAATGTGGGGTTTCTTGGTGACTTTGTTTATTTTCTCTTTGTGGTCTGGTTAATGCATTCTTCACTTTTGGGATTACAACAAGTATGTTGTTGTCGGTCTGGTTAGTGCATTTGTGCACAATTCTTGTGGATCAGTTTTCTGAACTGCATAGAAATATTTCACATATTAAGCTTTGATTTCATGAAGGCCTATCTGAGTTCTGATATTTGTACAGGTATGCTACTGCACTGGAGCGAAATCAAGAAGATTATGATGCGCTTTATAATTGGGCACTGGTTCTTCAGGTAATTTGATTTCTCAGTTTTCTGGACTGATTGTCTTGCAATTTTTTTTTTTGTCATCCTATGCAAGCTTTATCAAGGAACAACCTATAGATAAGGAAAAATAATTTTAGAAAGAGTAATCCCATTATCTACTTATCGAAGGATCTGAATCTTCCTTTCATAGAAATTATTCATGGTTCAATAATTCCTAGTTTTGACTTTTCATGCAGGAAAGTGCAGATAATGTAAGCCCAGATTCCACTTCTCCTTCAAAAGATTCTTTGCTCGAACAGGCATGCAAAAAGTATGAGGAGGCAACCCGCCTTTGTCCTACACTGAATGATGTATGTATTCAAAACCTTTTAATAGTCTTTTGATATTTTTTTTTTTACAATTCAATTATTTAAGATGTAAATTTGTGTAAATGTAACTGGTCTAGGCTACATTGTGATGTTGGATTAAGTAATATTTACCTGAAGATCAGAGTACTTTATATGAAAAGTCACTATTTATTGGCCTATGTTATGATCTCTCACTATTTCATACATATTAGCGTTCTCTCTGATGATTTTCTTTTTGATATAACCTTTTCATTATTCTCCAGCAGCAAAACCCGCTACCTTGTACCAAATTGCAAATTTAATACTGTATTGTCCACTTCCATTGAAGTGAATCCACTGACATTGAGTTGCAGGAGCAATTCATAATGCTTGTAGAAGTTTCATATCCTTAACATTGGCATGCATCCACCCACACATGCGCACACACGTGCACACACACACATGCATATATATATATATATATACGATGACATGGTATGGAAGATTGGCAAAGATTTCTTCAGCTGCTGAACATGCTTTTCCTTCTTGTTTTATCCTTGTCTTGTTCCTTTTTATCTCAGGCTTACTACAATTGGGCCATTGCAATATCTGATCGAGCCAAAATCCGGGGTCGTACAAAAGAAGCTGAAGAACTTTGGAAGCAGGTATTGTTAACTTTATTATGTTATTTTCTCTCATTTCCTCATGGGCGAAAAGAGTCTGTTTGGTCCTAATAGATGGAGACATCTTTCCTCATCTATGTTTCTATGTTCTGTCAATAGATGTATAACCTTTGCAAGAGCCATGGATGAAGATATTGAAGTTATTCTGATTTCTTTTTTGATAAGTAGAAGTTATTCTGAATTATTGTCACACTTGAACAACCACTTTGGTATCATCTGCCTTATTATTTCTTTGTTACCTAATTGAGGGACGGTTTGGTATCAAGAAATTGGTTTCCTGTTTTAAGTTTTAGAATGTGGAAAAGAGAATTCAAACGATGGTGTTGTAACTGTTCCTGTTCTAGATACATCTTTCATGCATGCACACAAACACAAAAAAGAAAGAAAAAATGTGTCTCTGCTTTATTTGTTCCCTATTCTTCTCAACATCCAACATTACTCTTACCTTTATCCCCCATCCTCAATACTACTGCTCCCACCTTCTCCCCAACCCCAACCCAATTTTCACACCCTATTCCTTCCCATATGTTTTTTCCTCTTCATCTGTTGCTGTCGCCCTTTCTATCCTCTATCGCTGTTCCACATCATTCCCTTCTCCCACCTCTGAACTACCTTTCCACGGCTCACTAGCATGTTCGTCCTTTTCTGCTTTCCAACTTTGTTCAGAAACTGCTTTTAATCCTGCTAATGTTCTTCTATTTGGATGTAAAAACTTATATGAGTAGAGAAGATGTATTATTTTGATATTTCTAGAAATAGAATACAAACATAATTTTTATGCTCTGATTGGCAACTTATGATTTCATCAAAACAATAAAACTCGTCCTTATTCAAAAAAACTTTTCTTATTCTTTTAAATTTTCAGGCAACAAATAACTATGAAAAGGCTGTCCAGCTCAATTGGAACAGTCCACAGGTAATTTCTAATCTAGTTTAACTAACCGTAATAGTGGCTATTTGTCCCTGTTTTTTCCTTACCAGACTATAGTTTGTTTGAATGCTATTTTTGTGAAGGCTGTATTATCACAAATACCAAGATATTCTTCTGATTTTTCCTATTTGTTAGTACAGAGGCCTTGTTATTTCTTTGGGTATACCAATTTACCAGTATATCATATAACTCTTTCTAAAGGATGCAGTTGTACTATATCTTTTATGATTGACATACCAGCTTATTAATCTCCTTTTGTTTTTTTTTATTTTGAGGTCACATAATTGATCTGCTTTTGTCCTGTAGTTATTAAATAGTTTTTTATGTTGAACAATTTTCTATATGTTATGCTTGTGAATTTCTGGTTAAGCTTAAGCAGACGTTGGCCTTCATTTCATATGTATTTTGCTGCTTTTCTTTTGCCTGTATAAAAAAAAGTTTGCTGCTTTTCTCCTGAGATGCATTATTTTACCTTCTATTGATCTACTTTTGATCTCTTGTCCTTGAGATTTTTTCCTACTCTAATGCCTTTGACTGTCATTCCAGGCATTGAACAACTGGGGACTTGCCCTGCAGGTATCTTTACTTGAAAAAACCTATTCTGGACAATCTTTTCTAGACTTCAAAATATTGTTAGTGTAGTTTATGTCATCATAGTTCCTGAGTTTTGCTGTGTATTTCTGTTTGCTGAATGAAATCTGACCTAATGCTTTTCGAAATACATCCAGGAACTCAGTGCAATTGTTCCTGCAAGAGAAAAGCTAACAATTGTCAAAACAGCAATCAGTAAGGTACTAGTGTTATTCGACACAGAGCCTAAATATGAAGAATAAGCTGCAAAATCATTTAGGTCCAGTAGTTTGGTAGAATTCTAAAAAAATTGTTTATATAATTTTTGTTGATGCTCACACGTCACTCATCGATTCTTATGAACTCGCAGTTTCGTGCAGCAATCCAACTGCAATTTGATTTCCATAGAGCAATCTACAACCTTGGAACTGTTCTGGTGGGTTTAACATATTTGCTCCTTCTGGCTTCTGTACTTGGGAGAGTGTTGATCATTTACAGCAACCTCCTCCCTTTTCAAGTGAAA
Source organism: Solanum acaule (assembly GCA_036250505.1). NCBI lineage: Eukaryota > Viridiplantae > Streptophyta > Magnoliopsida > Solanales > Solanaceae > Solanum > Solanum acaule. The sequence goes on along the minus strand of JAJOOR010002772.1, from coordinate 12,771 downwards.
ATTGAAAAAACTTAAAACAATGTGAAAGGACAAAGTGGAAATGATGATAACCTTCTTTTTGCACCATTCTCTTGCAGTATGGATTAGCAGAGGATATGTCCAGAACAGGGGGAGCTGTTACTGCTAAAGATATTTCTCCTAATGAGTTGTACAGCCAGTCTGCAATTTACATTGCTGCTGCACATTCACTTAAACCAAATTACTCGGTATGTCATTTATATTTGAAATATATGATTCCATTTTATCTCCATTATATTTCTGTTTGTATAAAAATTGGTTGTGATGACAAGGGGGAGGAGTGCAGTGGAGACATTGAGTAAACTTAGAAATGTGTCATCTTTAATCCATGCCTTCCCTTCCAATTTCTTCAAACTAATCTACCACTGACATGGTAACTGTTGGTGCTGGTGTCATTATCACTTATTAACTCTATACTCTGGTTTGGCTAACCGAATCAGAAGAGATTAAACTCTGTACCCTGGTGATACACATTGCTTGTAATTCAAGATTTTAATCATAATTCTGCTATCTTGTGAAGGAAAGTTGGCATCAGCAATCCAGTGGCTATTCTTCTGTTTTAACTTGTTGTGCAGTTCTCGCTTTCTCTGTCGTCCTCATTTCAGCTGTCTGTTGTTATGCAGGTTTATACAAGTGCCTTGAAGCTTGTGCGATCTATGGTATGTATTATTGCTTGGATCCTGTAGTCTCTGAATAGTCCCCCTTCTTATTTTGTTGTATTTGTTTTATTACACTTGAAACTTAGGAGTATATTTGAAATTATATGCAGCTAAAGAGAAGTGCACCCAAACAGGAGATACAACTTATTTATTGATAGATTTGAAATCTTATAAGAATCAAAATGAGAGTTTCGTTTATCTTTTTAACAATATAGATGAGGGGAGAAGGTTTCCATTCAAAAAGAGTGGAAAGCATTTTGGCATATCATGGAATAACAATTTTTCATTATGATGATCAAAATTCAAAATGGTTGAGTATGAAAAATCAAGTACTCCTTCTTTATTCGTATATTCAAGGGAGCTCTTTAGTACGGCAAAAGCAAAAGGAGAAGGGTCAATGAAACGTTGGTTTCACCTCTTAAACTAATCTCTCTCTCGCTCTCTCTGGTCGTTGAGAAAATAGAGAAACTAATTTTGTAATTCTAATTTTAATCATTACTAAGTTGGATCCCTTCCCTTTCTTTACTAAAAAAACCTCTTGCTTTGCCATCAAATATCATTTGCAGTAGTCTAGTGAAACAAGTGCTCTTATTGTGTAATATTTTGATTATTGAGATAAGCATGTGTTGAAGCTTTTTCTTCTTTGGGCATATTTGATCTTACTAGGCCTGTAAGTTTGTCAAATAATGCAATCAAGTTCTAAAAGGACTTCTCTGTTTCAGCTACCTCTGCCCTACCTAAAGGTCGGATATCTTACTTCACCACCTGCTGGTAATCCACTCGCACCACACAGTGACTGGAAGCGTTCTCAGTTTGTTTTGAATCAGGAAGGACTTCAACAGGTGAAAACATTCCATGCCTCAGTTTGTTAACAATAAATGCACAGTACTTTTATGTACACGATCCTGGTTCTTTTTTCTTCACGGAGAGTTTGAAAGTCTAGCTTCATATGGAAACCTGTCTTGCATTCAAGTTTTTTCATGCTATGAGGTTTCACCACAATTATAATAGCATAGCTAAATTAAGCTAGCGTTTTGCCATAGATTTTCCCAAATAATTTTGGGAAATCAGATTTGGGTGAAGTTTGGATTGAAGTTTCAAAATGTTTTTGGCCAAAGTTTTTTAAACATGTCACCTTTTTTTTTTGAAAAACATGAAACATGACTTATACCCATAAGTTCTAAAACTAAGCTAAAATATCCATAAGTTCGGCACAAAATTATCATTTTTATAATAAACTAGATAATACATTATCCTAAAATCATAATACAATATTTTAATAAAAGTTACTAATAACACAATTACTAGCTACTATAATTCGTCATATTAAAATTAGTTACGAAGATCCATTAGTGAAAAACTAAATAATAACAACAGTACTAACTAGCTCTATTTCAATATAATCTTTCCACATTCTACGAATAATATCTTCACGGTGAGCATGCATTTCCAGATTAGATGACTGAAAAGGGTAGATAGGAGTTAGTTGGGGTCATAAATAGATGAGTTTTTTTATAAAATATAAAAGTTTAGGGTAAGTTTTAAAATTTAAAAGGATATCATTAGCTATATTTTGGTCCCAAAACAAGTTTTTAGTAGATTATGGGATTTGGTTTTCAAAATTTCACAAAAAAACTAGACAAATTGTATGGCCAAACAGATTTTGCCAAAAAAATAATAATCTATGGTCAAATGGATCCTAAATTGTTTTCAACTATGGAAAAGTATGACCAGATCCGTGGTTGGACCTTACTATTGCTTATCATTATTTGCATGATCCTTTTGAACTTCTAGCCTTGCATATCAGTTATGTAAAGCCTACCATGTCACAGGTTTGTGACTATTTGCATTTGCTATTTTGTCCTTGTCATCAAGTTCTAGTCTCCCACTTGAACTTGAGAATGCTCTATTTCCCTAAAGGTCAACCTTAAATCCATTTGATGCACACAAAGTGATATGTTCTTCTTTTAGATCGATCAAGTAGATGACAAGATATTTTTGCCTTTTAGTTGTGATGAATTGTGTGACCATTTCATCTAAAAGCTTAAGTTGTTAAAAAGAACACATTTTCGTTCTTAGTTATGACTTCAACACATTCCTTCACATGCTATTTGTTTCATGGCCAAGCACATGAAAATTCTTTTTGATAATCGGTGGCAGTGAGACTCGAGCATAGGAGATCAACCTGCTCTTATACCATGTTGAAGTGTGTGACCAACTCATCTAAAAAGTTTAAAGCTATACCGAAAGAGAACACATTTATGTTCTTAATTACGTCTTCAACATGATGGATCTGAATGTTCTTGCATGTCTAAATTGATACATAATTGTAGATTCCTTACTAGTAATTAACTAATTCCTTTTCCTGCTTGGACAGATCAGTAAAGTTGATCAAAGACACATGTCAAGTAGCCTTTCATCAAATTCAGCAGATATGAGTCCTAGTAGACAAGCAATTAAAGTTGATGTGCCAGATATCATCTCTGTATCAGCCTGTGCAGATCTTACATTACCACCTGGTGCAGGCCTGCGTATTGATACGATTCATGGGCCAGTTTACATGGTAATTCTTCATGCTTTCTCAACTTACATTTTCCACTTATGATGTCTCCTGCGGCTACTTCTGATAGTTATTTGAGCTCATGGATAAATATGCCTTAGAGAGCAGTAGAAATTTGATTGCTATATTCTCTAACTTGATGATAATCAGGGTCAGAACACAAATCCAGTCCTATACAAACCTATAAATTGGAGACAGCAGTACATATGTTTCTTAATTATTTGAGACGGTCATATTCTCTGTCAACACGGCCAATGAAAATTACAAGTCATTAATGGATTATTTTAAATGGAGGGTGACTAGTTATAATTCATCAACAAAAGCTAATGTTTTCTACATAGGTTGTTTTGATTGCTTCCTTTAGCAGATGATTTGATATTCTTAAAGTCATTGCCTCCTTTGCAAAATGGGCCCATCCTTTCATAGTGCCTTTGCCTATGTGTTTGGAATTTATGGAATATTATTGCCATCAAGCCTGGACCTACCCTTTACTGTCCTTGACCTGTTTGCTGTGATGACCCACTCACCTTTCTTCATCTTGTGATGGAAATTTGGTTATCGTTTAGGAATGAATTGACTTTTATGATCTATCTACGTCCACTTTTATTATGTTAAATCTACTTTTCTCTCTGTGGTCATACTGAGAAACCTTCCATGATTGTAATGCCCTTCTTCCCTCTCTTACTCTCATGCCACAAAAAGGCTTACTTTGGTAACATCTGAAAACTGCATTTGGGTTGTCTTCAGATATTACCTTCTCTTTGAACAGATCCATTTGTCAGATCTTTATCAGTTTATCTCACATCTAGCCCACTCAATTACATTTCCACTCCGGACTTTCCGAGTTGGAGATTATTACCTTTAGATAGGACTTGTTTTCAGGTTTGTACAAAGATGTTGTGGTAATTTCGCAAACTTTAAGCTACCATTACAAATGGTGCTATACTGCTATCTACATTTGATCTGTTCAGAAAACATATAAAATGGTTTCCCAGAGGTGAACATGAACATTGTGTGCAGATCGTCATTCTTCTTATTCGTGAAACATAACTCATTAGTTTTATGTTCTCCGTGAGTTCCTTCTTGTAGGTGAAGGGGTGGGAGTGGGAAAACGAAGTTTTAAATATGTTCATTTTAAGATTACTTCTATTGATTGGAACACCTCCTAAATTTTACATTCAGTTTTGGAGTTATAGTATTTTACATTCCCTGGAAAATTTCCTTTTGCATGATCTTGTTACATTCTTCTATTTCTCAGATTGCTGATTCATGGGAATCTTTGGACTGGTGGCTTGATGCAATACGTTTGGTTTACACGATAGGTGCAAGGGGCAAGAGTGACGTTTTGGCAGGCATCATCACTTCATAAGCTTTTTGCATGTAACTATATGATCAACCTCAAAGGTGGGATTCCTGCTCGAGAAAAGCCTGATTTATTAGCCGCTGAAGTCTGTTGCTAATGTACACTTGTATATTATTTGATTTTTCACATGAAATGAGGTTCATTGAAGTTCCTCTTTTAAGCGGACGTACGTCACAGGACTACAGATATTTGAGCTTGTACTGATGATGTTTCATAGATGTGGATTAAGGAAGAGACTTTTTTAATTAAATTCTTAGAGGGTTCTTCTTGTGATCGTCTATCTAGTTGATTTGCTTATTTAAATTGAAAGAGGAAATGCTGCATAGCTGTTTTAGTTATGCATTTGGTAAGGATTTAAGATATATTCAGAGACATTGTAAACACGATTGATCCTTAATCATAGCAAGTTACTTACCATTTCTCAGGTTGTTCATGTTTTTTTTACTTGTAGATACCTGCAATTGACTTTTAATTAATCTGATAGAAAACAAAACACACTAATTATCCCGCACCCTCTATTTACTCTAAACTAATGAACGCAAGCTTGACACACATACTTATGCCTAAAACATGGTTAATTAATGTGTACTTTCAATGTAATTACCCTCACCTCTCTTTCTAACGTCTCTCTCTGGAAACAAAGGATCCAGCTAGCAATTGAGGATTTGTTTTAATGGATTTTAGTAATTATGTTCTTGGATGTACAATGCTTACAGAAAACTTGTAATATTTTGCACAGGATATCGAAATTTATTGTAAATGAATGCCACCCATTCTCATTATAAATATCATCTGTGAGATACGACTTTATCAGTTCCTAGACTAACAACACAGAAAAAACTAAACGAAACGTGCTGTAGGTGACTTTAAAATTCTCCTGTAAATCAGTACATTAGTTTTTTCATTTTTATGGACCAGTTGGACACTGAAATTCTTCAAGAAGCCAAGAATTTCATGCAGATTGGAGGAGCTACCCTGGCCAAAGCAAGTATAGATGCAGGAAGAATCCACAGACCTTCTCCACAGATCAAACCAGAAGCAACTGCTGGAACCATCACCTTAGCCTTTTTAGAGTTAAGTTTATGCCACACAAACACAACCAAACTCCCTATACACATATCAATACCAAAATAACCACCAATTAGAAAAGGCACCGCCATCGCCATAGGCAATGGCATCCACTTCCCTATCTTCTCTGGAGAAAGATCTTTCACCAAATTTATCGCAACAGCAAATGCAAAGAACCCATAACACAGCTGCAAGCAATGTTGAGGCAAAGCTGAAACACCTTGCACACTGAGAATAGCCATGTTTCGATAGATCAATGCATAAGGTGCCTTGAATTCACCATTTGGATTGCCAATATCAAATGCATTGTAGAACAAAAAGAAGCATAATGGACCTATCACACAGCCTAATGCTGTCCCAATAGCCTGGCTAAGAAACATAGTTTTTGGAGATGTCAATGTTAAATGCCCTGTCTTAAAATCTTGCATTAAAATGCAAGAAATGTTAACTACTGACTTTATCAAACCACAACCAGCTAAACCAGCAATGACACCATGTTCTTTACCAGCCAATGCAGCCATCATGAAAAGTCCTACTTTACCATAGTTATATGCCATGTTTATGTCAGTCAAACCTGAGCCATACGCGTTGCAGAAAGCTAAAGACGGAGCAAAAAGATAAGCTAGGATCACCCAATACCATCTGATCTCATGGAAAATCAATGGAATCATAATCACAGCAATAGTCCCCAATGCTAAATACCCTACACCTCCAATCCACATTGGAATTCTTTCTCTAACAAATGTTTCATCGCATTTCACATCCTCTGATTTCTTGTTCTGCCTCACCCCTGCTGCTGATATATCTAGTAATCCAAGTATTTGATTAATCATCATACATAAATAACAGTATTTATAATAAAGCTAAATTGAAGTTTACCTGGACTTAGATTTTTGCGTTTGAACCTCTCGTGAACACTAGACAGTGTGAAATACAATATCTTGACAAAATTGTAGAGCCCATCACCAAGGAGGAGCGCGATGGAGATGAAGACCTATATATCAAGAAACATATAGTACTATAAAATGAAAAAATCTGTAGCAAATTCAGATTAAAATTTGGAGAAAATTATATTAATTAACCTTGTAACCATTAAGGCTTTTCATACTGGATTCTGATATATCAGCAGGGAACCATTCTCCTTTAAGTTTTGCAATGAGAGGCCACATAACACCCCATGAAAGAATTGCCCCAAGAAGCAATGATATGTTTACTATATGTGGACATATCATTCCAGTTCCCACATAAGTCAAGCTAAAATCAAAGTAAAATCTACACCACAACAGAATCTACATGTTAGGCCATCATCAAGTTTAAGCAGAAAAAAAAGAAGCAGAATACATCGACAACCCCTAGTAAATATCATTTAGACACTCAAAGTACGACTTGATCTGTATAAGAACCTGATAAAGTGTTCCTATCAGACACTTTCAAGGGGTTGTCGATGTATTCAGCCAAAAGGAAAAAGACATACGTTTGTTTCCATGCTTTTAATCCAAAAGTAGGAAACTGTTGAAATCCACAATCTTGTTTGCCAGTATAAAACCACTGAAAGAAAGCCCAGCTAAAACTATAGGAAAAAAACTTGAGGAAACCTTTCACTTGCTTTCTGCAAAATAATCAACAACTTTTAATAATTTGACATTACTATAAAAAGAAAGCTTTTTCAAAGTAATCTTACCTAGCTCTTTTATCATTCTTTCCATGAAATCCATTAATTAGAACAGCAGTTGCCATTCCAGTTGGAAAAGTCAACTTATAATCCACTATCAAGACCTGTGTATAATTGCAAAACAATGTTGATTTCATCAATTAATTATGTAAATTTAAATGATTAAAAAATATTAAGAACTTAAAGTACCTTTCTAAGTGGAACTAATACAAAAAGTCCAATAAAGCAAACTACAAGAAGATATCCAATCATCCAACCAATTTCAAGTTTCTTATAACTGTCTGATGTATTTCCAACTGTTCCAACCCCTGCTAATTCATATGTTTTCTTATCCATTCCCAATAAATAAGATCCTAGTCCACCTGAAAATTCAAATAAACATTATCACAAAAAATCAATAAAGTCCCGATCAAAACAACACACTAATTAATACATTATGATAATATACCTCCAAGAGCAATGCTGTAACACGCGACAGAACATGTTTGTATCATAGTATTTTCCTGTCTTGTGAAAGGAACAGAGACGAACCCGAGCTTTTTAATGATCTTAGTCCATGCCTGAATGAAAACATAGGCAAGAAGAGCAGCTGATACATTGAGATTAGGATTGATCCCAGTTGTGAGGTTCATTTTCATTTGTATCACACTGTAAATGCTACCAATAATTGTACTAGCAATTATTCCTCGTAACGTGATCTGTTTTGTCCAAGGTTGAATTCTCATCGCGCTCTCAGCCAATTCTTCCTCCTCCTCCACGCGTTCCTCCATAGCTAATTCTGTGTTGTTATTATTCATGACTTCAACTGCAACAATTCAAAAAGAGTCATAATTTAAGAATAGCTCTTATTTTTTCAAAAAAAAAATAATACCTTGAGGAAGAGCTAGCTAGATGAAATGTTAGCTTCAATGGTAGAAGTTACAAATAAAATTAATACAAGTAAAAAGGGCATATAATGAAGTACAGCTACTAATAGTTTTTGGGAATATTTTTACCAAAAAAAATATATTAAACTGAGAGAATGAAACTTTTTATAGTGAAGTGAACAATTCCTAGAGTTTCTTCATATGGGATCTGGTCCCAGAATTTTGGATTTTGTACATTTTTTTTACTCATATAATTGCCTCCATACTGTAAGTTGACTATTTTATTTTTGAGCCGACTCTATCGAAAATAACCTCTTTATCCCATAAAAATATGGGTAAGATTGGTATATATCCTATCTTATTTAGACTTAATTTTTGAAATTATACCGAGTATATTATTGTTGTTGTTTGTAGCGTAAGTTGACTAATTTTATGATGAATATTAAGTAATTTCTCATGTTACTAAGAAAGAAATATATATATTTATGTATATACCCACAAACACACAAAAAGGAAGAAAAAATAACCACCATATATGGAGAGAGTTTGTTTAACAAGTATCTTGCTCGCATGCAGACCTTATTATTGACCTTCTACATGCATTATTGGGATCATGATTGGATGAGTCGGAATTTAAAGCTGGTGGGTTTGAGATTTTAATATTTTTTTCAAGTTATTAAAGTATAAATTAATAATTTGTATATATTTAATAAATTTTTAAAATATAAATAAATGAAAATTATTGAGTTCGACTTCGCTAACCCGTAAATAATACTTAGGATATAATTAATTTCTATGCACTAATATGATCAATAAAGCTATGATAGAACTTGAATTTTTACTTTTGAAAGAACATAAAAAAGACAATGAAATTCAATATGTTTAAATATGCAACATAATTTTTTGAAGAAAAGGTGTCAATGTTTCGATAAAAATGACTCTGCTATATATGATAGTATAATATATATGATGTGGATCATATAAAATTATCTTATAGTTACAACTTACAAGAAATTTTTTAGAACAAGCTTAATATGGTAACTTAAAAGAGAGTAATATAACATTTTATATAGGCATAATAAATTAATGTGCCCTTTAACTTGGTTTTATTTCATATGCATGTCCTCCAACTTTGGGTGTTCATAAGTAGGTACACTGATGAAATATAAGTTAGTTAGTTAAAGTTCACAGAGTTAGTTAGTTAGAGTTGGTTACAAAAAGTCAGATTTTGCATAAGTTGGTTAGCTAGCTTACAATTCGTGTATCTATATATACAGAGTCACATGTAACAATCACCACTTAATTTTTCATTCAATGAAACAGTTTCTTTTCCATTTAGCTCTTCCAGAACTTTCTTTTTCCTTTCTCATATGAACTTGATGTTCATCAATGGAGGAATTTGATTGTTTGGCATCACAATGTGTTGATTTTCTCATGGTATCAGAGCACAGGGCATAGATCCTATTTCCTTTCCGCATCTACAACAGTCTGTGAGCTTCAATTCTCAAAGTTTTTTTTTCTTCGAGTTTCTTTTGCTGTTTCAATTTTGAGTTTCAGTTGTTGTTCCTCAAATTGAATTTGTTACTCGATCTCTTTTCGATATGGTTGATCAACAAGTTGATCCAATTCCAAGTGGTTCTACATCCACAGTTAGGATTGAGATTCCTAGTCCTTTCAATCTACACCCTTCCGAGAATGCAGGTTCATCTCTATTGCCTGGAGTTTTCGATGGTACTGGTTATAGATCCTGGAGGAGAGCTGTTCTTAGGGCCTTGTCAGTTAAGAGCAAGACAGGTTTTATCAATGGGAAAGTTGTAAAACCAAATCCAGATGATCCTAGCTTCCAGCAGTGGGAGAGGTGTGATGATATGGTAACCTCTTGGATTTTGAATTTCTTGTCACCAGATCTAAGGGATAGTTTGCAGTACATTAACAATGCACAGGAATTATGGGCTGAATTGGAAGAAAGGTATGATCAGACTAATGGTTGTAAGCTGTACCAGCTTCAAAAGGAGATAAATGATCTTGTCCAAGGCACCTTGGATGTTATTGGATACTACACAAAGATGAAGAAACTTTGGGAAGAGATGAGCACTGTCGATGTAAGCTCTCAATGTAGTTGTGTTTGCACTTGTGGTGGTAAGATAAGGTTGGTCAAAGCTGAACAAGATAGAAGACTCATACAATTCTTGATGGGACTGAATGAAATGTACACTGTCATCAGAGGAAACATTCTCATGATGAGTACCCTGCCTAGTATGGCACAAGCTTTTGCCATTTTGTCTCAAGAGGAAAAACAGAGGGAAGTAAGACCTCACAACCACACAGCTTTGGACTCAACTTCACTGAATGCTCTTGCCAGTAGTACAGGATCTAAGGGAGGCCCCATAACAAACTACAATTCCTCTAAAGGGAGCACAGGAGTCTCTGGGAATTTGAATAACACAAATGTGTTTAGAGGTAATTCTAGCACCAGCAGGAGTTCCTTGTTTTGTGATTTCTGCAGGAGAACAGGTCACACAAGAGAAAGATGCTACAAACTTCATGGATATCCATCCAACTCGAAGTTTTCCAAGGGGAAGAGTGCTGGTTCTGCAGCAAATATGTGCACCTCTGAGAATGATAGGAACCACTGTGAAGAAGACCCTGAGTTGAGGAAACAAATGCCTTTGAACTTGTCCAAAGATCAGTATGAACAACTGCTCAATCTTTTGGGATCCCTGCAGGTTGGACATGGAGCTCCTAACTCAGACAATATGCTAAGTGGAGCTGTGAATCTGGCAGGTATACTTGCTTGTTACTCTTCCATTACTGAGATAGGTGATCTTTCTTGTAGATGTGTAAAATTAACTGCTGACTCTTGGATCATAGACTCGGGAGCATCACATCACATGACCTACAATAAAAACACTCTCACAAACATTAGACCATTACCATATCCTTTCCTTATCAGCCTACCTAATGGTTACAAAGTTAAAGTGACTGAGATTGGTGATGTCTGTTTAAGTCCAGTTTTAACTCTACACAAAGTGCTTTTTGTTCCTAGTTTCAAGTTTAATCTAATATCAGTTCATTGTCTAGCATTTCAACTCAAAGGTGTGGTAAGCTTTAACAATTTTTCTTGTTTACTGCAGGGCCCTTCTCTGAAGAGCCCTTTGGAACTTGGTAGAGCCAAGAATGGCCTATATTTCCTATGTTCAAAGTGCCACAACTGTTGTTCATCTTCTACTAAGAGCAAAGGACCTCATGTCATTTCCAGTCATTGTACTTTTGTTCCCTCTTTAGTAAAGTGTAATGAGTTTTCAATATCATCTACTGTAAGACATTGTCCTGTTGATAATAAAGATGATTGTCCCAAACCCTGTTCTTCTTCATGTCATCTTAGTGATTGTTCTTCTTTTATTGCTAAGTCTGATAACTCTATGAACTCATATGGCATGCTAGACTAGGTCATGTACCTTTTGTAAAAATGAAAAGAATTCCAACTATACCTGTTCCTTTCTCTACCAAACAACCTTTCACTTGTGCCATATGCCCCATGGCTAGACAACCTAGAATGCCTTTCCCAGACAGCACAACTATCACTAGTAAAGTTTTTGAGTTACTTCACGTTGACCTATGGGGACCATATCACATTCCTACTCATGATGGTTATCACTATTTCTTAACCATGGTAGATGATTTCACTAGATCAACTTGGACACAACTGCTGAGGTGCAAAAGTAATGCTCTACAAACAATCAAGGCTTTCATATGTCTTGTGGAAAATCAATTCCAGACCAAATTAAAGACCATCAGGTCTGATAATGGTCTGGAATTCACCTCTACTGAGGCCACTCATTTTTTCCAAGAAAAGGGAATAATACACCAGAAATCTTGTCCATATACACCTCAACAAAATGGCATAGTTGAAAGAAAACACAAATACCTCCTTGAGACAGCAAGAGCCCTCTTATTTCAGTCTAAATTGCCCATGAGGTACTAGGGAGAGTGTGTATTAACAGCCACATACCTTATTAACAGATTGCCTTCTAAACCTTTACAGAATAAAACTGCCTATGAACTACTGTACCATACACCACCTACATACTCTCATCTTAGAAGTTTTGGATGCCTATGTTTTCCCACTACTTTAAAAGCTCACAAGGACAAGTTTGAACCAAGGGCAACACCACATATTTTTGTTGGTTATCCTTTCAATACAAAAGGTTACAAGGTCTTAGATTTAGCTACCAAACGAGTTCATGTATCTAGAGATGTTATTTTCCATGAGTCTGTGTTTCCTTTTGTACTTGCTCCTGATGGTTCTAGTTTTCCTTCTGTTTTAAAGCTGTTAATCCATCACTCCAACGCTTCTACTTACACTCCATATTCAACAAGCATGTTTTCTAATGATGAATTACTGGACTTTAACACATCCCATGATGTCACGACCCGGGAGCACCCCCAAGTCGTAACAAGGCGTACTCGACCCCGAAGGGGTCTTATACGAGCCACATAGTCATTCATTGCATTCAATAATGAAAATAGTGCGGAATAAAAAAAAACTTATTTACATCCACACA